>JARHVA010000551.1:1310000-1570000 GCA_037957365.1 Torreya grandis
TGAACTATTCAATTTGCATGAAACCCCCTACCAAAAAAAAGAAGGGCCGTTACCCCTTCCATGGGACCAAGGAGTAACTATATAAAATTAAAAGAATGGTTTAGGCCTCAATTTTTAATGACCATATCTTTCTTTGCGCTTTCTAAGGCAGGGGTCCCATGGAAGAGGTTGATGCTCCTATTTTTAATAAACGGGTGGCCCCATGAAAAATGAAATGCATGGTATAAGGAAATTATAGAATCTTTTCTTAAAAATGAGACGCTGACTATTTTTAGGGAGGAAGTTTGAGGAAGTGAAAAAAAAAGGGTTGGGAGTTCTCCACATATACTTTTATTTTGTAGGAAGATATTCTACGAATTGTAAATATATGAATGGATAAAATTTATGTAAACTTTAATTACAAATAAAAATATAATAATTTTAAATATTATCTCCTATAAAATAACAACATACATTCAAAATATTTATTCCATAAAACTAATTTTACTATATATATTCTTAAATTTCTTTGACACTACCTTAAGAAAATTTAGAAGCCCCCTCTCATAAGACCACTTTTTAATAACCTTCGAGGAGGACGGCTAAACTAGGTGCACTCGTACAAGGGTTTTTCACTTGGTAAAAACACCCAAAACTTGCGCCTGCTATACTAACTTCAAAGAGCTCGGGCAATTTCGAAACCTGGAAAACCCCAATGGAGAATATATGTTTTTCTCCCTCTCTGTTTTGTTAATTTGGTTGGGCATGCACGATGGAGTGGCAATGGCGAAATGGCAAAGAAGACAGATTGAGTGCATTGTCAGACGATATTATCTGCTCTCACGTTCTCACCAGACTGCCCCTCAGACAGGCCATACAATGCTCCATTCTCTCTCGCAGATGGGCTCGCCTCTGGACCCGATTGCCCTGTCTTAACTTCTCTCGCCAATTTTTTAGGTCCGTGTCATCTAACAGGGAGGCCAAGGCCATAATAAAAAAGCTTCTCATTGACTCTGCCCATCTGGATAGCTTTGAGCTTGAGGTCGATAAACCCGACTTTGATTATGTGTGGGAGTTGAAACTCTGCAACAAAATTTCAGAATGCATCGGCCTCGCGGCTTCCAAAAATGTTAAAAAAATTGTCGTAAAAAACACATATGCCCTATGCTCTGTGCCAAGCAATCTTTTCAGCTGCCACTGTCTCACCTCTTTATGCCTTCAAAATTTTGAAATTGCCAGCATACCCACAAATGTTGGTTGCTTTCCATATCTTACGACCTGCTCTCTTGAGGCAATTTGGCTCAATGATGGGATTCTTGAGCAGCTGATAGCAGGATGTCCGCGTCTTAAAAGTTTAACTCTCTCTGGTTGTGAAGGGCTAACTGATTTAAAAATATCCTCTCCTGTTCTTAGTTATCTCAACATTGGAATCGGAATTGGAATAAATCCTAACAACATAGACCACAATTCACCAAATTCTTTGATACCCAATTCGATGACATTGAACTGCCCTCAATTGCGCACCCTCGATCTTGAGACAAATACTCTGTTCAAGCGCAGGAGTGTGTTGTATCAGTTAATGGATGCCTTAGTCAAAATGGCTGTGGAGATAAATGTGCCTATTTGTCGGCGTTTGCTTACAAATCTACCTTGTGGAAACATTCTCAACAGCTTTCCCAGCTTGGAAGACCTCTCCATGGACACCTATTGTTTTCAGGTAAGTAATTTTTGTAAGCATGTCTTAAATTTTCTTGTTCTCTTTCTATATATATGAAGTTACATGTGCAATATTTTGCATGACAGGACACAGTGAATGGTAATAGGTTATCAATTTTGACAGTTCCATTGGAAAATCTGAAGAAAGTGCACATGTGCATCTCAGTATTTGGCGAAAAGGATTTTCGTTTAGTAGGCTGCATTTTGAAGAATAGTCCGCTGTTGGAAACAATGAGACTTTCTTTGCCATTCAGATCAACGAACACTGGTAACACTGGTAGCCTTGATGTCATGTTGATGGATAAAGTGTTGGGTTTAGAAAGATCTTCTGCAGAAGCAACGATAATAATCATGTAAGGAAACATTTGTTTTCAAGTATATAGTATGTGTATATTCACAATAAGTGAAGAAAAGGGTGAAAAGAGTAATTTTCAAACAAAATGACTATTACAGCTAGATTCCTTCTGTATCTGTTAAAATTAGACTCTATCTCTACGAGGTAATCTTCTTCGGCGTTGACTTGTATAGATTTTGTCCTCTATAGACATTGCAGACATTGCACAACAAAAGACAAAATTCTGTTTTTCTGTTATACCGAACACACTTCATTTTTTAGAGTTTTGAGATTATTTCCACAGGTTTTCGTTTTTCAAACATATATCTGGATTTTTTTAAAATAAAGAGGATTGGACACATCCATTTTGTTGTAATGTGCTTGTGGCTACTACATCTTATGCTACAGCATTTATATTTCCAAGTATTCATATCATAAAAAGTATGCTACAAATGATATGGAGGGTATTATACATTTTCATGGAGTTTTTGTAAGAGTTTTAGCTTGGTTCTGACTGCCGAGGCTCTCCGATAGTGGGTGCATACTCTATACACACTAGTATTGTTTTCTATTTCCTGTTCCATGGTATACCACAATCCCTTATTGCTCTAACCGGTAAGGAGAAAAGGCTTTGTGAGTCGGCACTAATTTATTGTAATAAGCCTATTGCCCTTGTGCAGTTATTGGAATGGTTTTTTGATTGGGAATTGGTTGCCTTAAGATGTTTGCACCATTTACATCATTACATGATATGCACCAGTCTATAGCAACTGGGTCTGTGGAATCCATGTTTAGCAGCAGGGCTTTTTCGTGTACTAGATTCTATTAGTAGTATGTTCAGACATTCCTTATTCTCTGTTCTAAAATTCCGGTGAGTGCTTTTATCTAGTTCTCAAGTACAATGCTTGTGCATGCACATACATTGCTTTATGCCATTCTTGAACTAATCCTCTGTGTGGGCATTTTAGTCTGGAAATGGTTTGCAGCATATAAACATAACGAGATTGACATCCACATGCTTGAAGGACATGCATGATATGCACAGATGCATGCAAACTTGGTTTGTGGCATTCATTTTTCGTACAACATTAATGAGCAGCAGGATTTGTGTTAGTGATTAGATTTTTGTTGGGACTCGCTTGCAATACATGATATGCACCAATCCATACAAACTTGGTTTGTGGTATTAATTTTTTTAGCAGTAGGATTTGTGTTAGCCATACGATTTTTGTTGGGACTCGCTTGCAATACATGATATGCATCAATACATACAAACTTGGTTTGTGGTATTCATTTTTTGTGCATCTTTGACCAGTAGGATTTGTGTTACTCATTAGATTCTTGTTGGCAATAGTTTGTGTCATGAAACAAGATAATGAGCCAGATTGTGCATGTAGCATTTATATGATATGCACCAATCCATGGAGATTCCCTTTCATCAAATTTATATATATGCAACATGTTGAGCAACAGCTTTTAATGTTTTTTTGGTCCAAAAAACTCATTATATATACTGATATTATGCAAACATATCAAGAGATTATGCAGTTATTGAACTTTGAGTAACCCATTGTTTGGTACTGAAATTTCCCATTTCCAGTAGATTACAAATGACTTGTATTTTCCTTTAAGGTACAACATTTTGTCAGTTTATACAAAATATTGCATAGACAACTCACAATGTCAAAGCTGTTTTACTAAGTTCTATACTACATGAAACCCTATACACATCCTAATATGACTGATATTTGACCTGGACCTCAAACAAAATATTCAGAATTAGGCTTTAAAAACCATGAATGTAATGGGCACTGCTCTGGCAATATATGAATTGAAGAAGCATATTTTTCATGTGTTACTGTCATCAGTAGTGTAATCAGCATTGTAAGGTGGCACCATTTGTGACCTTCGTGTGAGTTCTCTTGCAGCCGGTGTTTCTGGGCCCAATGTTCTATTGGGGTCCATGAATATCATCAAACTAACCATCTGGTAATAACTCGTTTTCTTGGGGGTGCAGCATGTTTGAATCCTAGAAGTTGCTTTGCCAGTTTGCAGTCTTGTGTCAAGGCACTTGAGCTGTCAATCCATGCTGTCGAATCTTCCGTGTAAATGCTAACCTGCTGCAGACTACAGTAATGACATGGCACATTGCTGCAAGACCCATCAGAGAAAGGTTCTGGTGAATCGAACAGCATCTGTGGGTGGCGATAAAGAGAAACAGGTGGAATACAAGTATAGTCATTAAAGACCATGGAGTTCTGGACAACTTAGAAGTCTTTCCCACCACTCATGGGCTGATACTCACATCATGTGGACAATCAGCTTTTAAAGGTTGGTGTTTGTAAGGTTGCTCCAGCCATAGTCTCTCTGTGGGTTATGTGGCTTTCCATACCGTGCATGCAAACAATCACTTTTTGCAATGTCCAAGTTCCAATGTAAACTATAGCCTACAGGTAAACCATTCCTGCCATATAAAAGCTGCCTGTTGTGCTATCCACAATATTTTGCATAGACTTATATCTTCCATTATGCTCTAAATTTCAACTAGGCACTTTTACCTATGAAGTGCAATGTGGGTGCATGCACAGTCTTTGCTTCTATACCATTCTTGTACTAATTTTCTGGTCTCATATGGATGATTATTAATTGTTTGGGTGTTAAAAATACTATTTGGGTGTTTTGTGTGTGCATAATTTGGGTGCAATCTTGATGTTTGTTTTCTACAGCGATTGGGATGGAAATCTCCCCAAGATATTTTCCTTCCAATGCTCTTTTTTCGTTTTTCATTCAAGGAAAAAATTAAAATGAAGAAAAAGCAAGATTAAAAAAAGATTCAGAAAAAATATATATATAGACCTGTCCTATTTCCTATCTGTATCTTACAGCAACTGCCCAAGATGGCCGGTATTGGTTCTCCATTCTTCCTTCTTATATGGAAAAGGAACTATGGAGATTTAATGGCATGTAACAGCAGTTTGCTTTCCTTTCATCATCTGAATTTGGGCTAAAATTGTGGAGATGAATAGTTAGCCCATGGGAAGCCTTTTAGTCCGCCTTTCACAGGGGGTATATGAGTTACCGGATAGTTTTTCATCTTCCATTGCAATAAGCACTGATATTTGGCAAATATTTATTTTTGTTTTAGATAATACTCACTTGGACGGTTGAGTATGACAGGAATACTTTTTCAGATTGTGAACTTTCCTGTTTAGTTGCATTTAGGTTTTGATTCCATTTGTTATAGATGTGTTGATTTAATTTACAGCACCTGATATTCTACTTTCCTCTACAAATTGAATGAGTAAGACACTTTCCAGGCCTTTGGATTTTATACATTGTTATCCCCTAAGTATCTCGAGGTCAAACTGAGTGTTAATGTTTTTTTATCCCAGTTGAGAGATTCACAATATCTTATGCTGGATTTTCTGTGATTTAACTCTTTATTTCATATGAATTTTAAGGTGGATAGTTGACATAGACCTCACCATGCTAGTATTTCTTGCCGCCATACTTTACTTGTTCTTGGTCAAGTTGCCATTATGGTTCCATGATTAGCAGTTCTAGTGGTAGACTTTCAGGTATTTTTCATCTACAGAAATTGGAAAAAGAGCTAGATATATGGTTTGTCCCACATTTTGCAAATAAACAAGATTTTTGAAATGAGAAAGTTCAAGTATGGATCCTCTGATACGCTTTTGTATCATGTACCATTACAAATAAAATACAATTAGCAGTGCATGCTAGATGTGTTGTTCGAGATGTGCGTTCTCTTTTTGAGTGAGCATTTGTTCTTAAATGCGCTGCAAGCCTGCAACCTATAACAATGCCAAAATGTACCACCTTGGCAGACAAGCTGTGCTGTATGCCTGCAATGTTTGTTAACTAGATGTATTCTACTACCTATTTAGATTACTACCCCCATATAGTGGTGGTTACATCACAAAGGAAACGCTCCAGGAGAAATATAGATGTACTGAGTAATTTCAAAGATTTTTGTTGTTTGACAACATGTGTGTCTGTTTGAAACAAATTTAGCTCATTTACCAAATGTATGTTGAATTTTTATTAATTATTTTTGAAAATTGCTAGACAAATGGATATAAAATTTTGCTTCCAATTGCATCATAATATCTAAAATGTTTCTTCTTCCCACCTGATATTCGCTTTCACATTATGATACTGTCGTTAGCCAGATAATGGCAGTCGAAAGGTAGTGCTTATGATCTAATGTAAACTCTTTGCAATATTAATAGAAGCAGCACCACTTCTATATCTTATAATGAATGAGGAAATATGAATTTTTGTACCTTGCCTGTCTAAACAGCTTGTTCAGCAGATTTAGAAGACATAGTATAGGTACTTTTTTCTCATGAATGTCATTTTGGCACATGAGAAGATGATTGATTTCTTTCTATCTATAGATGGATCACCTATGACCTTTTTCTTGATAGATAAAAGGGAGTTAAAATGGGTCCTCCGCTCTTCCATAAATTGGGATCACAAAATATATGAGAAATAAAAAAACCAGTAGCAGAACGGATAGCGACACCCACAAAGAGTGGAGCAAACATCAAACTGATTTGCAAATCAATCTAACAAAAAGAAAGAAATGAGAACCAAATCTAAACTGTGCCTTGAACAGTTCCTCCTCACAGTTAATTCTCCGGTTGTCCTTTTTTTTCTTCGTTCCTGCTGGGACTTGAATGAGTTGCAGAGCGTCAAGATAGCAGAGAACACTAACAGCAATCTTTTTTGGAAACTTGCTCTTTTGGAAAAGACAGATGGATAAATTCTCATGGCATTGCCACCATTTGAAAAGATGTGGAACTGTTGTGTTCTCTGAGCCCCTTCTCTTTCACCGCTGTCATTTATGAAGACAATCATCATTCAAAGCTTGTAAAAGATTTGGAGGAGGTAGGTACTAATTAATTTTTTGATTTATTCCCTTCCTTACTGGTAGGTTAACACTCAAATTAGCTATTAGGTCAGCATATTTCTTAGTGCTCTTAGGACACAATAAAACCTTATTTCTTCAAATTCTTTTGGCAACTTCAACTATATCTTATATAATAGTATCCGGTTTCCATGAAGAGGCTTGCCTCGCCTTTACTGCAGTGATCACCACCAATCAATCACCTTCAACCATCAGTTGTTTGATTTTATTTTCATTCTCTATAGTTAGTCCCCTCAAAGTGCCCGATCTTCTTCTAGGTTATTTGTGGTGGAACCATAATCATCAACAAAAGCTGATATTAATTATCCCTTCTCAGTTCTTAGGAGACCACCTCCCACGTGCATAGGATTTTGTCTTGATGCCCCATTGAAATTTAATTTGATTCAGTTTTAACTTGGGGGGATACCATCTAATCAAAGTTATGTTTCTTTTCTTTGTTTTGTCTCCATCATTGGGAGGGGGGGAACATGAAAAGTCGGCTATTTCCAGTGCTGTAGTGTCTTCCTTTTCCCTGGCTTTACCTTGCCCTCTTCTTTAAGGTGAACTTGTTGTAGCTCTGAAATAAGAGTAATGATTTGACATTTTAATTGAGAGGAGGATTGCTGTTTGTCATGAAAGATCCTCCTATTTATCTCTAACTGAATCGATCAGCTGACTGTACCCAATCATACCTTCCAAATGAGAGCTCTCCTGCAGTTGCTCCAACATCTTTGCCATTGCAAGACCAGGGCTGCGAATCTCCTTGGTTATATCCATTTTAAATAAAAATTCATTGATATCCAATTCCAAATTTCATAGGCTTGTGAGCAGCGGCACAGAAGGTGATCAGTGGATCCTTCATCCTTGAGGCAGATTTGGTAACAAGGGGATCCTTGGAATTCCCTCTTTCTGAGGTCGGTTTGAGTGAGTATCTTATCATGTGCTGCCAACCATGTGCAGAGGGTTTGTTTTTGGTATTCCTTTCCCCATATCTGCTGCCAAGGAAATCCACTTTCCCTAACTTTTTTTTTGCTAATCATCTGTATCATACTTCGGCAGAATAGTTACCTGACACAGCTACACCCCAGATTAGTTTGTCCTCATTATTTAGTATTGGAAGAGTGTAACAGGATAAGGTGTGGTTGATTTGGGGCCTGGGCCACCTTTCTGCTTTGATTTCTATCATCTGCCTTAAGTTCTTCCTTCTTTATATCTCTATGTAATTACAGACCAAGCTGTCATACTAAGATTCTTTAATGTCCTTGAATTCTGCATATTTGACAAGAGGCTTTTCTAAGCCAAGCCTCTTTAATGAGAATTGAGATTGTAGGCACATTGGATTTGACGAAGTTCCATATTGCAGATATTTTCAGTTTGACCATGGTCCAGGTATTTATGACAAAGGACTCTGCTCCAGAGGTTTCCTTGTTCTAAGAAGACCATCCAGGCTAATTTCTCCTCAAAAGCTTATTTAATCAGAGCATTATTTCTCAGACCACTGTGTCCCCACATTTTAGGCATGTAGATCTTGGACCACTTGCAAAGGGGGAAAATACTTTGTTCCCCAAGGCCAGATTCTGACCATACAGACCTCCATTGGATTTTGATTAATATTCCTGAGGATCTGACTTGGAACGTTTAGGATTGACATGAGGTACGCAAGAAGGGCCTGCAGTGTAGACTCAATAATTTGCATCTTACCACACCTGGTCAGCAACCTGACTTTTCCAATTGCAAAGTTTGTTATCAAAATTGATTTCATAAACCTGTCGAGAGCTCAATCCCGTTTCTCCCTTCAAAATAAGGCATTCCTAGCTAAGTCCCTGGAAGACTTCTTATTTCAAATCCGCACGGTATAAATTTTATAAAAGATAAGTGTTTCCACTTAGAGGGATCAACTTCTGGGTAAAACTGTGTGTCTAGTTTTTTTTTATCAAGGTTTTGGATCACACTCCTTGATCCACCATCAAGGAGAAAATGGAAAATGCAATTTTTATTCTCATTTGAGGGAGTGTAATGAAATTGCTATAGAACTAAAATATAATCACAGCGATAAATCACAATATGATTGAAATAAGAACATAATAATGAATTATATTAGTGAGCCACATCAAGGGACAACCTCCACAACTTTACAATAAGAATAAAATTCACAATCTAATTATCAAATACTAACCTCTACATTCTATATGCGCTGTACTCATGCTATGTATACTTCCTACTTTGACCCTACTATCAATATGAAGCCATATAAATAATCATATAACTTAATTAAACATTATGTTATCACCGAGATGGAAGGGCGTCGCATGCTCCTCCCCTTCAAACTAATGTAGTTCTCAATGTTCAAAATCGTTGGATGCTTTTGCAGGGATGCATCCTCCTCCCATGTTGCATTTTTATTGGCCATATTCTTCCACTTAATCATATACTCTTTAATTGCCCTTGCCCTCAACCTCAAAGTGCGTGTCTACAGTTGTTCTTTAAGGCCCAAAACGATTATTTCTAGTAACTCTTTTTGGGTCAAAACTCTTTGTTCAATGACATTCTTCAAGCAAGAAACATGGAAAACCGAATGTATTTGTGTTCACTGAGGTAACTTTGGTTTGTATGCTACACCACTTATCCTCTGCAATACTTGATAAGGGCCGTAATACTTAAGTGAAAGCTTGTTATCCTTGTTCTATTGTTTTAAGGGTATTTATTTATATGGTTGTAATCAAACAAAAACCATAGTTCCCAGAAGACGGGTATGGGGACAACTTTAAAAAAAAAAAGAGATGGGGGTACGGGGAAACGGCTATATATATAATTTAAATATATTAATATTTTATTATTATAATTATATATATTTATTATTATATGAAAATAATACAAAAAATTGAAAAATATGGAACTATTGACGGGGGCACGGGGTTATGGGGAGACGGGTACGAGGGTACAGGGGTATGGGGAGACACATCTTAGGGGGTAGGGGACTCGTCTCCCTGCAACACTGACAAAAACTCAATCTCCTACTTCAAAATGTCTTTCACTACGGTGTTGGTCAACTTGTTTCATGTGATTGTGTCATTGCCAAGTTCTCTCTGAGACTAGAGAGCACCTCTTACTAGTGTTGAATGTGTTATTCGATTGCTTTATCATTTTGTTGGACTCTCAAAGATGAGGTGATGAAAGGTGGATGGTACCCATAGCGTACAAAAAATAAAGATATTTTGGATGAGGTATCAAAAGAAGTGTGATACTACCATTTTGCTTTTGGTAGTGATTGAACCCACTCTCATGTTTATGTGAAGCAAAACAACTGAGTTAACCCTCCAAGCATTTGTTGACCATCTCCTTAAAATTGGAGTTGATATGATGAGCTACAAATTCACTGAGTAACCAAACATGAGAATAATTCAATCCAAAAATTACTAGTAAATAGATAATCATAAACACTTATTATTATCTTTGGGGTGCCATGTAACTTACGAATTGTATCCATAAAAGTTGTTGCTTTTGTACTTGCTACAAATGGATGTGACAAGACATAAAAAAATGGGCATATTTGATGAGTTTATCCACGACCACCAAGATGCCAAATTTTCCCTCAGACTTGGGCGATTGTATGATAAAATCTATGGAAATCTCATTCCACTTCCAGGGAAAAAAAAATGTTGTTTGATTCTATAATAATTTTTTAAGACACTAGAGTGCCCACCTACTGGTGAAGCTGGAGAAGCATAGAGCTCTGCAAGTACCTTATATTTAAGGGTTGAGTGCTTGGATAGTGTTTACTCTAAAATTTATTGGAATTAATTAATTAAATAGAAATAAATTATAAAAACTAATATACAATATTATACGATAAAATACAAAGTTGAAAGTATGCTATAACGGTGAATTACAAGAGAAGAAATATATACTTAGCTTGAAATCTAATGATTGTTCACTATATAGATTGTGCAATGATTTAAAACCAATCAAATCGAGTTGAAGATTGTGTTGCCGCAAAAATCAGAGTGTTAGAAGGTACAAGTACAATGGTGCACTAGAAGGACAAGGTCGCAGTGTGGTTATATCCACTTTTGCTATGTTGTCCCTGTTGATTGTATGGAAGAACTTCTAGTTGGAGCGTGTGGTTGTCTATGAGGGGTTTCTGATTCTGTGTGGGGGCCAAATAGATGCACGGAAACCCTGTAAAATCAACCCCTTAGTAGTCCACAAATACAAAAAAAAAATTAAATGCAAAAAGAGAAAAAATAGGAAGAAGTCGAAATCGCTGAGCTATCCTCAGAAAATCCCTTGTTGACTAAGTACTGTGTACATAGCCCAAAGGGCCTCAGACTGATGCAGTTCTCACTTTTTTTAGAAAGTATGAAATATGTGATGAATGCGACTAGAAGAATTGATTAGAATGCCTAATAATAAATGCCCTTGACCTGCAATAAAACATTGTTAAATTTGGCTTATGACTATAATAAAACAATAAAATTGAAATTGGAAAGAATAATGCTCTTTTGCTCAATATAGAAGTTTTTAAAATCAGATTGCCAAATGATTGCTAGGTAATGAATTTAGTGGCTTTGATGTGTGTTTTCACGAGCTGACCTTATAAAAGGCACGGGATAGCCATTACTAAACGTCTTTGATTTATAAAAGTGTTAGTTGGAGGTAAGAGGACAAGGGCACACTAGGGGATAATGCTGGGGATAAGGGTACATTGTAGTCTTATCCATCTAGTGTGGTCTGGTTCTAGAATGTCAAAAACTTCTGAAACTTGTTATGAATGGGCAGTGAGAAAAATATAGATGAATAAGAATGAAATAGAGATGTTTGTGTGCAGTTTTTTCATTATTTGTAAGACAATGAAGGTCTTTGCAATGAATTCAGCTAATGAAGTGGTGAAAAGACCACGATAAGGATATGATGTCAAGAATAAACATTGTCAAACGTTTATTGATTAAATTTATGTGTCTACATTTGCCTCCCTTTTATTTTAGTGATGCAATAAAGTGAAATCACTAAAGTAAATGAGAAAGAGATAAAACCCAAGTGTGGAAACACATTTTGTCTTCAGAGGAGTTTGATGTTTCGGGTTAATAACTAAATTGAAAATAAGATGCTTTCGAACTTATTTTCTCCCTGGTTAGGGAGAACAAATAATTTTGAAAGTGGTATAGGATGAGTGGTAGGCCATTGAGTGTCACTAAACCATAATCGTACCAACTCATAGGATTTGAACCTATGACAAAATCAAGAGTGATCAAGTCTCAATGAGTGAAACTTATGATTTAAACAAGGATATGCTTTCACTTATGAAGAGAACTCTGAGAAGAAGTAAGGGTGTTACCCATCGAGTGTCACTAAACTCTAAGGAGAAGATAACAAAAAAGAGAGGGGACCCAGTACATGGTTCGTTAAAGTGTAGTGAAGACGTGGAACGTCACTAAGCTCAAACATGAGTCACTTGTGGAACTGAAAATAAGATGTGGGAGACAATACATGGCTCGTTAAAGTGCAACCAAGACGTGGAGTGTAACTAAGCTCAAATGCATCCACTTGCAAAAGATGAATCACACCATTGCAAACGACTCTGGATTCAAACTGTAACTTATTGAAATATGTGAATACTAAAATCTAATTTATATAGCATCTCAGTCTTGTATACTTGAAAAATATATATCAAGGCTATATCCTTTAGTTCTAGACCTCCATGCTATTGAAAGACTCACATTCGTCATCTCATTGTGCCTAACTATTTATTTTATGATTTGACCCTATTATTTTTGATGATCTAGATTTCTTATATTGTACATAAAGCCTAAACCTTGATATATATCCTTCACTGTCAGTTTTAGATCCTCAACAACTTTCTACCCTATTGGACACTTGTCTCACATAGGGACACTTGTGTTGATATAAGTGTACAGTCTTCAAAAGTTTTTAATTTGAAAATATTTTGAATCCTATGGGTCAGTGTATTTTGAATCCTATGGGCAAGTGTTTAGGTCTCCAAAAATAATATTTTTAACATCTGACAATTGGATTTTGATCTTGTCCTTTCCTATTTCCACCTCTGTACTTATCATATTTGTCTACATATTTATAGATAAACTAAGCATTATCTCTTCTTTGTGTTTATGCAATCAAACCACTACTTTGAGTATATTTTTTATATTTAGCATAACTCATCGCTTTAATTTAAAATATTTATTTATCTGAATTTTCAATTAATTAACATGTTCTAAAATAGTTATATTCATCCTTGTGCATAGACTATTCTACTCCATTAACCCTTAACCACATATCTAAAAATGTTTAAAAATTTAGTGAATGCAACCTCTAAGTCTCCTTATGCAAAAACGAAGTTTAACCTAGAGTTTTCTAATTTCTTATTTCTGAACTGTTATAATATTAAAATCAGATTAACATTTATTACAAAAGAATTAATCATGTTTAATATGGATATGTCTAGCACTTATTTCATTGCACAATAAATAATGGTAATGCTTGTTATTTCCCATACATTATTAAATCAACCAAATATATAATCAAATGGAGTAACCAAATTAGTCAATATAAAGAGAATTGTTAGGTTGTGGAGCTAAAAACTTCACAGGTATGCAAACGGAGGAGGTTGCTGAGTCGGCAAGCCAACCGACGTCGGTTATATCTAGTGTACAGAGCAACCGGCATCGGTCAGATATCGGCCGACGTCGGTCATCTCAAGACAGACAGGGACCGACGTCGGTCGCTTGTGCATTTCAGAACTGCTAGTTGACAAATAGTTAGTTTAACGAACTGGTTGTTTGCATGTAAAAGACTAATTTTAGTCTTGAGTCTGCATTTCTAATTATTGTAATTAGAAGTCTAATTATTGTTTGCATGTGATCTATATAATAGACTCATGAGACTGTATTGTAATCAAGGACAAGGAAGAGATCCTTACAATTGTAAGATCTAGGTTTGCAGGTGTGAAAGACCAGGTTAATCTGCAGGTTGTTGCAAAATCAGAGGAGATCTACATGGTAAGCAAGATCAGGGAGATCTACTTGAAGTACGTTGAGTACTTGTTAGACTGGCAGTATTGTTACTGACTAGTGGAGATGAACAATAACTCTGTGTTTGAGTTGTTTGTTGTGACCGTAATTGAGAGAGAGAACTCTTGAAAGAGAATTACTAAGAGCCCTAGAGGTGTGGGAAGAGTGTGGTATCTTTTTTATTGTATTTTCATTCTGAATGAGTTGAATACAAGATTATATTGTCTCTCAAATTTTGTGTTGTTTCTGATTTCTAGTTACTTGTTACTTCTGATTAAATTTCGTGTTTAGTTGCTTATACAAAGTAATCAATTGTGCTCTTAATCTTGACAAAGTGGTATCAGAACTAGGGTTGCAGGTTCACAGACCTTGGTTCGGAGCAGATTAGTGTTTGATTACAGATCACTCTCAGGGGTTTCTGATTGAGTGGGAGTAAAACAATGGTAGAAGAAAATAAGCTAAGAATGGAGAAATTCAATGGCAAAAATTATCAATTATAGAGGATGCAGATAGAAGATTATCTGTATCAGAAAGATCTGTATTTACCGTTGGGTGGGGTTGCATGCAAACCCACGGATATGAAAGATGAAGAATGGAAGGTTCTTGATCGAAAGGCTCTGGGATCTATAAGGTTAAGCCTGGCATCGTCTGTGATATTCAGCTTATCACAGGGTAAGACAATGGTAGAGTTAATGGGATCTTTGGCAAATTTATATGAAGAACTCTCAGCTTCGAATAAGGTATTTCTTATGAAGCAGTTATTTAATTTATAAATGTTGGAAGGTGGATCTGTACATAGTCATCTTAGTGATTTCCATGGTTTGGTAACCCAGTTAGTTTCAGTCAATATTGTTTTTGATGATGAAATTAAGGCTCTCTTAATCTTATGCTCATTCTCTGAAAGTTGGGATAGTTTGGTAATGACAGTTAGTAATACTGCGTCTGCTTCAAATATCTTAAAAGTTGATGATGTTAGTGTAATCTTGAATGAAAAAATTTGCAGAAAAAACACAAGTGAATCATCAGGGAATGCTTTAAGTGTTGAAAGCAGGGGAAGACAAAGAGAAAAGATTGAGCAAGGGAGATCAAGGTCAAAGATAGGCAGGAGATCCAAATCCAGGGATGACAGAATAATCTGCTGGAATTGTGAAAACGCAGGGCACATAAAAAAAATTGCAGGTTGGTTGAAGATCAGCATGAAGGAAATGAAGAAGCAGATGTTGCAGATATTGTTGCACAAGATGATCTTGTATGTTCCTTGGATAAATGGAATCTTGGGTGTTAGATTCTGGTGCCTCTTTCCATGTAACCCCAAATAGAGCATCTTTTCATGATTATGTCCAAGGGGACTTTGGAGAGATTTATTTAGGAGATGGTAAGCCTTGTCAAATAGTTGGCAAATGAAAAGTGCAGCTGAAATTGCAGATGGACAACACATGGGTGTTGAAGGAGGTCATGCATGTCCCAGTCCTGAAGCGAAACTTGATTTCTGTTGAAAAGTTGGGTGATGAGGGATGCACAGTAAATCTCACAGCGGACTCTTGAAAAGTTTCTAAGGGTGCACTTGTTTTAGCAAGAGGTAAGAAAGTAAGTACTCTTTATCTATCTTCTTGTATCACTGATTCTCCTTCTGATTTATCTACTTCAACTGTAGATTCGAAGATGTGGCTCCGTAGGCTTGGTCACATGAATAAGAAGGGGATGCATGTTCTTGAGTTAAAGGGTAAAAGTTCAGATTCGAAAAGCATAGATCGAGATTTTTGTAAGCAACAAAAGAAAGTGAGGTTTCTTGAAACTCATGCTATAAGAAAGGATCAAGTCTATTGCACAAAGAGAAAATCTGATGGTTTTGACAAGAACAGAAAAGCCTTGGTTTTCAAGAAGGAGATGACAGACAGAGATCAGCTCAAGGCGCTGAATAATTTTGAGTAAGGCAGTTTGGACAAGGTTATGATCCAAGGTAAGCTTGCGTGTAAAAAGTCATCACTCACAGGAAAACACAGTTATCGATGTCGATCAGGTAGAACCAACGTCGAACAGGCAGGTACCAACATTGGTCATGTGCAGATCAGAGTCGATGGTGTCAGGCAGGTGGTGATCGATGTCAGTCAGGGAACCGACATCGGCGACTAGGTGGACACCGACGTCGGTCAGGTAATCGGCGTCGGCGATCAGGAGGATTTGACATCGATCGAGTGCAGACCAGGGTCGACCATGAAACGGATTTTGGACAGACAACAAGCTGTCAAGGAGTCTCAAATGCCCATAAGGAGGACTGAAATGGTAAGTCTCAAATTCGTTATTCCCCTTCTTTAGACTACTTGTTGCTCACTGATGGTCAAGAACCAAAAAGTTTTAAAGAAGCAGAGCAGGTAGAATCTAAGAAACAGTGGGAGCATGGCATGAATAAAGAAGTTGATTCTTTGAAAGAAAACCAAACGGGAGATTTGGTAGAGTTGCCAGCCAGAAAGAAAGCACTGAAAGACGAACGGATTCCTAAGTTGAAGAAGAGAGAGAATGGACACATGAGACAGAAGGCTAGGGTATATGGTCTTGAGCAGGCTACAAGACAATGGAGGTTTGACAGGTGTATGACAAAATAGGGCTTTAGTCAATGTCAATGTAACCATTGTGTTTCCTTTACCAGGTTGGATAATATTAGCTACATTATTTTGTTACTGTATGTAGTGTGTATGTTTGTTGCAGGGTCACACATGCAGGGAGTTGTTGAGCTAAATGTAAAGTTAGTTCAGAGGTGTGTCATGAAAGATCTGGGAGTAGCAAGATTTTTTGGCATGAGTGTTTCTAGAGACAGGGAAGATCACAAGTTGATGTTGTCTCATTGTGTGAATAAGGTAGTGGCGAAGTTCAAGATGTGGGATGCAGAATCGGTTAGCACACCTATGGATGGACAGTTCACAAAATAGTGTCCCCAATCACATGATGAGGTTAAGTACATGTGTACTAGACTTGATATTGCCCAAGCAGTGGGTGTTGTCAGCGAGTTTGGGGTCAATCCGAGAAAGAAGCATTGGAAAGTAGTTCAGTGGATTCTCAGATATCTGAGAGGGACCAGCAACAGGTATACATGCGATGCAGGGTCAAGCACTTCTCTACATGGGTATGTAGAATCGGATATAGCAGGGGACTTGGATAACAGACGTAGCACCACATGATGTGTGGTGGTTGGTCTTCAATATTGAACTTAAAGAGGGATACAAGCCAGAAAATAAATTAGATGATGTACAAGTATAGGTGCAGCTGTTTATCTCCAAGTGAGAGATTGTTAGGTTGTGGAGCTAAAAGCTTCACAGGTATGCAAACGAAAGAGGTTGCTGAGTTGCAGAGCAACCAACGTCGGCAAGCCAACCGACGTCGATCGTATTCAGTGTACAGAGCAATCGGCATCGATCAGATATCGGTCGACGTTGGTCATCTTCAGATAGATAGAGATCGACGTCGGTCCCCTGTGCGGTTTCAGAACTGCTAGTTGACGAACAATTAGTTTAACGAACTGGTTGTTTGCATGTAAAAGACTAATTTTAGTCTTGAGTCTGCGTTTCTAATTATTGTAATTAAAAATCTAATTATTGTTTGCATGGGATCTATATAATAGACTCATGGGGCTGTATTGTAATCAAGGACAAGGAAGAGATCCTTCCAATTGTAAGATCTAGGTTTGCAGGTGTGCAAGACCAGGTTGATCTGCAGGTTGTTACAAGATCAGGGGAGATCTACATGGTAAGTAAGATCAGGGAGATCTACTTGGAGTACGTTGAGTACTTGTTGGAATGGAAGTATTATTACTGACTGGTGGAGCTGAACAACAACTCTGTGTTTGAGTTGTTTGTTGTGACCATAATTGAGAGAGATAACTCTTGAAGGAGAATTACTGGGAGCCCTAGAGGTGTGGGAAGACCTAGAAGTGTGGGAAGAGTGTGGCATCTTCTTTATTGTATTTTCTTTCTAGATGAGTTGAATACAAAATTGCATTGTCTCTCAAATTTTGTGTTGTTTCTGATTTCTAATTACTTGTTACTTCTGGTTAAATTCCGTGTTTAGTTGCTTATACAAAGTAATCAATTGTGCTCCTAATCCTGACAAGAATGTTATAAAACAAGATAAAAATTTAATCTCTTTACAACTCTTATTGCAATAATATTGAGCCTCTGCCTCCTCACTGAAGGTGATAACTACCATCCCTCTAACCAGGTCTACACTCTCACTTTTCCAAAAGGTAAGGTGGCCCATCCTATAATTTCAAAGGAAAGTAGTCAATATATTTGTCTTCAAACCCCTCCACCTTTCACATCTCTTCTAGATGGTGCGTGTATGCATATTCAATTCGAAGTACCTAGGATTTGTGCTTGTGAAGCCTTAAGTGATCAAATTATCACTATGAACATGTTCATCGAAGAGCTGTAAATGAATTTTAGTTCAAATATCACATTATTGGAAAATCATATTATATACTTACATAATCCAAAATATGCTAGTGTTAATCATATGTTTGCATCTTCATCTAACAATGTTATATCCAATAAGGTTTCATATCCAAATGAAAAGTTACACAAAAATACATCTAAAACAAGTGATTCAAATATTATAGCAAAGGCAACGAAGAGTTCAAGTGAAATTTTAAGATAAATATTCTGAAACAAAGTGATTAAACTACATTCTATAAAAAGATCAAAATACAATTGTGCATATCATAGAATACATGGACATCATACATATTGTTGTTTGACTTTGAAATACAAAATAAAAAGTACAATTGATCATGGTGATTCTATAATAGATACATCACTCAAACAACTCACTCATATTATGAGTCCCTCTCCTAAAACACAAGTGACAAAACAACAAATATGGTTACCAAAGGATAATTTAGAGAAAAAATAGTCATAAATGAACAAATTAGAGTAAATAAATATTCAAAAGGTAAAGCTAGACCAAACAATGTTACAAAGTGATTAAGATAAAAATGATACAAATCTATTTCTCAATAATGATACTCAACTTTAAAAACATTATGATTTTGGACAACAATATTTACAACACTTTGGTTATATGGTTAAGGGTTGAGAAAATATTCACAAGGCATCACTCATCTTATCTCAAAAGCTGATTATAATGATCATCAAGGCTTGGGATATATTGACAATACTAATGCAAATCATTCAAAGATACATATTCATTTTGTTAATGTAAAATAACAAGAACTTACAAATGAAAACAAGGTTAAGGAAAATACATAAATGAAATAAGAAAAAACACTGGGAACAATAATGGGTACAAAAAGAGCATTTACAAAAAAAACAAGATATACATCAGAAAGATTATGTTTTATGTGTGCCTTCATATGAAGAAATTAAAAATCATGACTCAAAGCATCAAATCATTGAACCTTGCATATATGGAAAGCAAGGTCAAAATATCATAGTTGATCCAATATATGTACTTGGAAATTCTTTACATCTCTGGGATATGACATGGAACAAGTGAATAAAACTACTACAACCGATTTTTGTGTTGGATATATTCAATGGAAAGTCACACTTAGATTTGAATCATGCTTTATTGTACTGCATATTAGTTCATTTTTGACTAAATATAATGGTAAACTCGGAAAACCATGGTTATGAGCAATTAAAAAAAAAATCTTTGAAACAAAGAAATCAAGTAAAAGTTTATCAAAAGAACATGATACACTTTCTAATTCTTATATGCACACATATGGAACATTTTGTTCAAGAAATGTTATTCATTTACCATCCTTGCAAATAATGTCCCTCTTTTTGAGATCATTGGATAACTTGTATATTTTCAAACTCTCCAAGAGTAAATAAACATGTTTCAGTTACAATTTCACTGGAGAAACTACAAATCACTAAAAAATGGGTTCCATGAACTTCGACCCCTATTATCTCTTCACAACCATAGAGTCACATGAGACATACATAGAGGACCACATATTCTACAGTTCCAGACATGACACCTATACATGCTCCTTGACAGTATCACTAGTTTAATGTACCATATTTTGAGTTTATGGGTACCTACAAGAATCCCTTAGATGGGATCATAGGTTAGACCCTTTTTTTTTTCAAATATATATATATATATATATATATATATATATATATATATATATATATATATATATATATATATTCAAAAAAATATTAAAACATTCAAATAATTCAAAAATACAAAAATATTCAACATTCACATGTTTACTAGCTCTTTGGCATATGTTATTTGTTTTATGTTAGTAGATATCATATTATTTATTTTCTATACACATGTTTTACTTATATTTGAATGTGATATGGGCATACACTAGACTCATGATATTTGCACATATAGATGTTGGATCTTTCCTTTTCCCACATAACACACTATGCTAGGGACATTTGATTCTTTGATCATGATTTATATAGGTTATATTATTTTATGATCACCTTTCCATTATTATGTTGAGCTTATATACTAACGCTTAAACATGTTTATATTTATGCTTATATATTTTCACAATGTACTTGAGATGCTATGATTACATAACATTTTTTTTAACATATACATGTAGGGACTAGTATGATATGCTCATGTTAGTTGCTTATACTTCATTTATTTTCATTGTCACTTCTTTGAGGGTCTTTTTCTTGCTTGTTATTGTCTTGCTCATGGAACATTTGAATATGTTTCTTGCTTGTTAGCTCATGGGTCACTATATGTTACTTTCTTTACTATTTGAACATTTGAATATATTATTTCTTAGAGTGTGCAACATTTGAATATGCCTTTTTTTTGTAGTCTCCTTAGATCCCTCTTGTGTGACATTGAGTGCTTTTATATGTGTGCTCAGTTATTTGTTGAGTTTGTAATGTTACTTCACAGATGTTTCTATGATACATATCATGCATCTTAAGATTTGTTGTGATCACATAATGTAAGATTCATTGATATATCTACTTAGACATGCTACTCCTATATACTACATGATTCATACACATTATATAGTTATCTTATCCTTTTGAAACAAGTTAATTCTCTAATTTCATTTGCATCACCTTAAAAAGGGGGCATAATAATGGGAGCATGTCATAGAGACACGACCTCCACACTTATATAATTCTTAGAATTTTATTTCAATTTATATGATTCAAATATACACATGGGTTAGAATCCTATATATTGCAATGATTTTTATAGATTTGGGATAAAGTTTCTTAGATTTATGATAAATATTATACATAGTTATAGAGAAAATGTTATATTTTGATAGATGCTTTAGCTTGAGACACATTATAAGTTCACATGTTATGTAAGTGCACTGAAAATTTCAAATACATATTCAAACATATTTACCTAGAAAAAATGATACTTTACCAAGAAACACGTTTTCACCAAGAAGCACCATTTTGAGTCTTTTCTATTAGCAACAGTTGGCTCCCTTTAGTAGTGTGGTTGAGATTAAATGCCCTCAATGACCTAATACTACTTTCATATTTTAGGTTGAGTTGATTGTACCACTTGAATTTCATTGTACTGTCAGTTGAGTTGTTCGATTGAGATTCAGTTATCTCAATGGCCGTGTCACAACTCACCCTTGCACTAGATCGGGGCATAATTACCTTCCAATCTCCCTATTCAAATATCCACCATTTAATTTTGAGCCTCTCTGAGATCCAATTCTTCATAAGGAAACATCTTTACCAAGTCATAAGTACTAAGGGGAAACATAGTTGCATAGACGCACATGTAATCCTTTGTTCTCTTTCTTTTCAAGCATTTTATTTATGTCAAATTTTAAATTATATGCACTGATTTATATTATAACATGCTCTTAGTTATAAGTCATACACCAACAAAACACTCAAAGTAAGATTAACCAAAGGCAATATATTTTATACACATCCACGTACACATATTTTTCCTTTAACTTAGTAATTTCATCTTTATGAATTACTTGAGCTGGGTAACAATTCAAATGACAATTCTGGTGATGGGTCCACCTCAATTGATGACGGAACTTCCGGGAGCCATAACTTTTGCACCATAGCTCCAATTGACTTGCCGTTTGAACCGTTGGAAAGATAATAGTGATGGGAACATCGTGAGATGGTATTTAGCTCCAATCGATGAATTTTGACACCTTAAAACTCAATAAAAATGTCTCAAATTTCAATTTTAGTATTGCAGTCTAAAAATAGTAAGTTTCTAAAAATAGTAATTCTTTGAATTATGTATTGTTGTAAATCATGGAAGTCAAAACAATTCATCTCCCTCGAGATTGGTGACCTTCCACATTCTCCCAACACTTTCAAAACATGTATAAATGAAGATGTAACCCGAAATGAAAATCAGACATCTCTTCTCAGAGATAAGCATATGTTTGGGTCTGTAAATTTGATCAATTAAACATCTCTTTTCAGATATAGCATTATTTGAATTGTTTTGTTCTTGTTTCTTGAATTTTGTTTCAACCAAAGATTTCAAGTTTTGGATCATTACTAGATTAAAGAGAGGGGAAAATGTAGATACTAAAATATGCTTTATATAAGATCTCAGTCTTATGTACTTGACAAATAACTATCAAGGTTCTACCCTTCAGTTTTAGACTTCCCTATTATCAAAAAGCTCGTATTCACCATCTCATTGTAATTAACTATTTAGCTTATGGTCTGAACCTATAATTTATGATGATCCAAACCCCTAACACTGTACATAAACCCTAAACCATGATATATATCTCTCAATATCAGTTTTAGATCTCCAATAGCTTCCTAGCCTATCAGACACGTACGTCCCACATAGGGACACTTGCATCGATGCAAGTGTCTAGATTCTTATCAAGTGTTCTATCCTCAAAAGTCATCTAATTTGAAAATATTTAGAATCTTATAGGTCAACCTATTTTTTTTATTGAACCATACCATGAAATATTTTCAAAATATGTGATATAAATATAAACCTAAGCCTACTCATTATTCATCTAGAAAATACTAAGCAAACACCTATTCAAGCTCACTCAGTCAATTGCACTACTAAGTTCTACTACCCTATTCTTTCTTATGTTCATATTAGTTGAGAGAAGTCATATTACATGGCTAAAGTACTCAAATAATAATCAATGAAAAATATTTGTCAAGTTACAAACTAGATCATTGTATGCCTTTGCATATAGTATATTTCACCCTTGTACATACAAAGACCAACACCTATATGAGAATCAAATATGTCTAAGGCCCTCCTTGGAGTATTGGATATGTAGGTAACACTCATTGAAAATAAGGTCTTTGAGGTCAACTTGACGCTGTGAGCCCACTAACCTTTTTTTGACAAGGTAAACCAACCTAAGGTGAAGAGCTAGGTTTGATCCACATATAGTCATCAACAGCCTGTGTGCATGAATAAAAGACAATAGAAAACCCTTAAGGCTCTAGGTGGTTGCTTCATAATACAATGAATATTTTGTACATGATAGTTTCATTGACATTTTAACAAAAGCATTGATGCAAGTGTTCACAGGTCGATGCAAGTATCTAGGCCTCCAAAAATAATATTTCTAGAATCTAATGACTGAATCTTGATCTTGTCCCTATCTATTTCCACCTCTGTAATTCTCAGATATTTCTACGCATTTGTAGATAAGCTAAGTGTTATCACTTATTTGTGTTTATGCAATCAAACTACTATTTTAAGTGTACTTTTTATATTTAACATAACTCAATGCTTTAATTTTAAATATTCATTTATCTAAATTTTCAATTAATTGACATGTTCTAGAATAGTTTTATTCATCCTTGTGCATAGATTGTTATACACCCTTAACCCTTCACCATATATCTAACAATGGTTAAACAAAAGATAGAAAAATGGGGAGTACATGAACCAACATCATACCTCATGTATTGTATAGAGTGCTAATTTTATCTTTGTAAATGTTTGATTTGTTTTTACAAGTGAAGTTATGCTCAAGTAATTTTTAGAGTGGGGTGCATATGCAAACCATATGCCTTCGTAATATTGATAATTTTCAAGGTGTTTATTTTTATAAATTTTAAATAAGTTGTTTGTGAAGGATTGAATTCAAAAGAAATCCAATATGATGCCCCATTTTTGAGATGAGGGATGTAGCTTACAAATTTCTTGTCTCAAAAGAGAAAGTGAGAATGTTTGTGAAATATATAATCGTGTAATAATATTTTGCGTATTGGAATATTAACAATATAAGTTTGAAACATATGAAGATTTTTTATATTGCATTTCACAAATTATTTGAATAAAGAGTTGAAGTAGTGGATGAAGTATGTAAAGAATGTGAAAGTGTTAAATATGTTTTGTAAACATAGAGTTGTAGATAAAACATGTAAATAATCTGTAAGCATTTAAAGGGCATTGCATAATGAAATTGAATATAACATTGAATTGTATATGAAGCATTAAAAGTAAGTAGTATGTGTATGATAGGTTATTATGAACCATAGTAACAATCAATGTCACACATAAGGCCCAAGGGCTACATACAAGGGATATGTAAATGTTGTACAAGTAGAGAAGGATAAATGGCACACACAAATGGATCAAGATGGTGTATGTTAAGTAAACATAAGGCCAAGGGCCATATATAATAAGCAAGCAAGTTCAAACATATTGTGTAATATGAAAGCAAATGAAACTAGCATATGTCAATCATATGTATCAATGTCAATGTTAGAAAATAGTATATCAATTATAATACATGTAAAGTATGAATGAATATCAAAACATATGTATAATACACAACTCAACATGGAAAAGAGGTTGTGGATAAATACAACCTGTAAAAGTGTTCTTATAGAACAATGAGATGCCCCCAACTTAGCAAGGCTATTGGATAAAATGTTGGACCAACATCAAAACCATGTAAAAGTATGCCCTATGACACACTCACATACCTTATGAAATTACATTGTGTATTGAAAAGTGAATACAAAAATTCTATCTACTTACCATAAAATGGATGACAGATGTGAAGATAGTAAACTAGCAACATGAGTAAATTCTTAGATATCTTGAGTTGTGAGTGTTGAAAATATTGAAATAGATAATTGAAATTTTATAGTGTTACCATATTTAAAATGTAAATATGTAAATTGAAAATTCAAAATTTTTGAAATAAAAAATCAAGGCTTTGAAAGTAGATGTAGTAGGAGGAATTTGAACAATCCTTAAAGTGTGAAATCATAGTATAGAAAGATGGAGGACATGTGATATGCCCCCAATCTATATGTAAGGGAATTGTAACAAAATATCATAGATGATAAGCATTTCCATGTGTAATCATGTTATAAGGAGATAGATGGGAGTGTAAATGAGAACTACAATATGTATAAAGGTGTAGTAATAAGCAAGTGGTTTGCTATAAAGAATGTGTTTTTAGAGATTTTGAAAAATAATTATATTAGATTGTTTGAATTGGTTTGGAAAAAAAAGGGTGGGAGTGAGTGCCCCAAAAAAGTAGAGCCAAGGGCCATGATAGTGAGCAATCAAGGAAAACACGAAGAAGTTATATACTATGCAAGCAAGTTAATCAAGAGCAATGGTCCAATAAATGATTTGGGATGATATTTTCAAAATGAAATAAGGGACATATGTTGTAATATATGCATGTGAGTCATTTTTAAGGGCTGATTATTGACTAATGGCATTATATAACCTTGACATGTTATTGTATTGCCTTAGTATATTTTGATATCTTATGAATTTCCAATTAGATGGATATAGAAATGCATCATATATATTTATGATTTTAGTGCTTACATTTGTATTATTTTATTTATCACGTGTATGTAGATTAATGTGCTCAATTTTCATTTATATTGATTTAGGAACCCAAAATTGGGTGGGTAATTTAATATATATTTCTTTAGAGGCTTCTTGTGTGACTACGTGTTTGTTATAAAGATTGTTATGATCATTATTATCTTGAATATGAATTTGATATTGTCATGAATTTGGTTGAATATTTGGATCTTTAGGAGGTTGGTTGACATGGTTATGACATTTTAAAAAGGAGATGATTCTTTGATTTGTAAGTTTAGATTTTATCTTGGTGCATAACAATTAATTATGGTTCCCATTAATGCCATGGTAAGTAAAAATTGATTGGCCTTTGATTTTTTCCAAGCGATGTGGAGGATGATAGTAATTAGGGCACAATTTGATTAACTAGTTGTCTAATAATTTATGTAACATATCGTGTGGACTTTTATTGGAATAAAATATTAGTGTTGGTTCTTTTATTATAGGGAAAGGGTGGGTGTGATTATTAATTCGATGGGTACATTTATTTTCTTTATGCAAAACTTTGACTTGCTCAAATTTAGATTCAACATTATATACCGAATTATTAAGGCATGTTGTTGGATTATAACATATATTTTCATATGAAAAATGATGATGTGTTTTATTAAAAGTACATGCATTAACTTTAGGTGAGTAATCTTCTTGAAATAATTTAATGTCTCCTTTCATATGATTTGAAACAATAAAAACACCTAATTCTTCTTCTAGTGCTAAGGTATCATAACAAAGAGCTATAAATGATTTACAAGAATTATAAAGTAGATTCTCTTTTAATGGATAAATAAGACCTTGACAAAAGATGTTTTTTAATTTTAAATACATGGGCTAGTAAATTAATTGGCTTTGTAGTCATATAAAATGTCACTTGAGTGCAATGAGTGTCACTTGAGACCACCCTATCCCTAGCTTAGCCCCAAACTATCTTAGGGCCTATTTCAATCCTTATCTAGCTTTCATGCAGGTCTAAATCATCCACATATATACCAAGAGTAGTTCTAGACCACCTCCTAGGGATCTAGGCCCCTAATACACTATATTCTACCATTTGGACACTAGCACAACCCTTTAAACACTAACACACCACACTAGTGACCAAGGGACCGTGCTAATGTCCCTTAGCTCTTTTATCCTCCAACAAACATATTTACACTTATCAAGACACCTTAGGGTCAACTTAGACATGTTACATATCTTGACAAGCACCAAATTAATATATATACACTACTTTTATCCCTTTACCCACTAGATGGAAATCATATGCAAATACTCACGACCAAACTCAAAAATAGTTATGAAAATCAAGGTCATTAATCTCTATTCTACCCTAATTTTACATATAGCCATCCAAAACATTCCTAAACTTAGATTAATCAGATTTTTAGTCTCAAAAACACTCAAGCCAACACTCATACTAGCACTTAAGCAGGAGAACTACATCAGGCTTGATCCCATTTCAAGGTTTTGATATATAGGCAACTCTCAACATAGTGGGGTGTTGAGTTCATGTCCAACTTATCCAAATAAAATTACACTTTTACTACTTTTACTCCTCAAACACCCTAACAACATGGAGATCTAGGGTTTTACTATTCTAAAAAACAAAGGTTGCATAATGAATTTAAGCAACAATAGACTAAAGCATTAACACAAAAAATAGTTTTAGACAAATAATATAAATAAAATAGAGTATCTCTCATTGAGATTTTGAGGCATTCTTATACAATTGATTGCTCCTAGAATTACAAAGTCAAGTCTTATCACTATAACTTCCTCTAATCCCTATTTTCACTCCCACAACCTTATCTCTATGAGTTGTGTATTAAAACTGTTTTGCACACTCATGTATTATTACATAATAATAATATTCTAATATTCACACTATGAATATATTTTCCCTAATAGTCTCCCCATTAGTGTGAACATGGGGTAAGCTCTGTCTACTACCTACTCATGTTTTACATGGTTTTCTAAGAGAACCAACAACTCCAAAGAATGGTTTTCTAGTGGAGCCACCAACAACACTGTAGATGGTTTTCTAAGAGAACTAAAAACTCCAAAAAATGGTTTTCTAGTGGAACCACCAACCACTCCATAGCAATGTACATGTTTGTCCACTCATTTTTACAAAAGGGAACAATATAGAAAAATATGTTCCAAACTATGAAAATGAATGTCACGTTTGTTCTTATTCTACCACACATGAAAAACATTAAAAAACATAAAATAAGGAAGATCACCATTATAATAAATAAATATCATTGTTGGTGACTAACAAGAGATGTTATTTATCCTCTAACCTCTTTTTACCTCCTCCTCCATTAGTCACTACTCAGTATAGGTACTTTGAACTGTATCCTTTCTTTTTTGGGTCTTTTTCTTCATTTTCTGACTCTTTCTCAACAATAACATTACCCTCATCCATTTTGAGTTTACCTTTAATAATGTCCTTGGCATCAGTAATACAGAAAGAAGATTTATATCTTTTTTTCTTACAATAAAAGCATTCGAATTCCTCTTTGTTCTTTGAAAAATTAGTATGCTTCTTTTTTATATAAATGATAGTTTCTTCTTCACTTTCTTCTTTTGTTCATTTCTCCTTAGCTAGGAGTGCAGATATCATACCTTCAAGTGATTGAGTTGGTATTTGACCAAGAGTAAACACCACATTACTATATTTTGGAGGTAGGCTCTTTAATAAAATTGCTTTTGCATCTTCATCGTCCACTTAAGATTAAACTTCTGTTAATTATTTCAGAAGAGACATTAGTTCATTAATATGGCTTGACATTGTTTTACTATCATTCATTCTTAGTTTAAATAACTATAATTTTAATGTGAATTTAACATTCACAGCCTTGGCACCAAATGTTTGATTCAATAGTTTCCAGATATCTTTAGAATTCTTTTCCAAGTCAACATAATGCAACTCAGTATCAGATAAATCAAGTCTAATAATGGATTTTGCTTTGTCATCCCTGGTTTGCCATTCAAGTAATTTTGCAACATCAGTCGGTTCTTTTTCTTTTCCACTCACAATCCCCTAGAGGTTCTTGTTCATTAGTTGCATTTGTATTTTCACCTTCCAATGTGAAAATTTAATCCAGTGGACTTATCTAATGGAATTTCCATTAAGGGGGTCAAACTCAGTTGAGAATCCACCCTTACAATAACACTCAAATTTTGATGATTTTTTTTTGACTAAAATTATAATCTTTTGATTTCAAATACTAATTATTTTAACTTAGATTCTAAACACAAATAAAATTAAATAAACTCTAAACTTGACTTAAAGACTTAAAATCTTGAATCAACTCATCTAGGCATAATATAAATGACAACTTACAAAATTTCAAACAAGGCTTTTGACACATTGCTTTATGACACTTTCAACGAGCCTTTGACTTAAAAAATAAAATTAGACTCCTAAATTGAACTCAAATAAACTTTGAATAACTATGACTTTAAAACATATACTTCAATGCATGTACACAAAACACTTAAATAATTAATAATCTAAAAAAACCAAATAAATAAATACTTAAATTTGATTAATTTTATTCCCACATGCATAGAATTTGCCAATCAAATAGGATGGGTTTGTATGATGGAGACTTGATGGCATAATGGATTAATAGGTGCATTGGTGAGATAAAATAATTATGAGAAGATTTTTAGAACCAAAACAATAAAAAACCTTGGGCATCATTGTTGAATATTTGTAGGCAGTTGATAGTATATACTATGAACAACAAGTAAATATGCATCCTAAACGTAGTTCGGAGTTGTGTCAAATGAACTAGATTCTAGCTGAAAAAGATCTTAACCTGATTGGATGGAAAGTAATTATGTGGAAGTTCATGCCATATGAGATGAGTAGTTTAAAAATGGAATCCATTAATTATGTCAAGATCACCATTGGAGTATGGCCTCCTTTGGTCTATTCTGCAAGAGAAAGTTAAGAAACACAAATCTATAGGAAATAAAAATAGTATCACCTTCCCATGCAGATGATATCTCCTGATGTTGACCATTATGAGCATAACCAAACCTAAAAATGGCAAAAATATGGAATTTATTCTTTAGGTTTGAATTCCTTTAAGATTTCTACAGACTCTCATGGTAGATTAACCTACTCTGATACCACATATTCTCATAAAACAATTGCATAATGAATTTAAGCAACAATAGACTAAAGCATTAACACAGGAAATAGTTTCAGACAAACAATATAAATAAAATGGAGTATCTCTTATTGAGATTTGAGGCATTCTTATATAAATGTTTGCTCCTAGAATTACAAAGTCAAGTCTTATCACTATAACTTCCTCTAATCCCTATTTTCACTCCCACACCCTTATCTCTATGAGTTTTGTATTACAACTATTTTTCACACCCGTGTATTATTACATGATAATAATATTATAATGTTCACACTATGAACATATTTTCCCTAACATTTACTTATAAACTAGTCAAATATAGTGATCCAATACTCAGGCACACAAGCATAGGTGTTTTAGTCTTAAGAGAAGGCATATCCATAAATTCCACTGTTCTCTGCATAAAGACTCTACCACACCCTTAAGGACACTAGTGCAATGCACTATTGTCCAAAGAGCTACACATCTAGTGGGAATTGTGAGTCTTATTTCTAGTATATGACACTTTGATCTACTTATATACCATTTTTTAGCCTCTAAGTCATTCATCTCAGTCAGTTTCTAGCTAAGTACATATATGTGTGATTCATTACTATTGTTAGAATAATTAGATTAGGTCAATTATTTTACAAATTAGTGGAAGTATTTATTGTATATTTATTCCCTAATTTTATGTTCTAACCCTTTAACAACTTAGGGTTTACATTCCATAAATCCCTTAAAATTTAAATCATTTGGTGAACCTAACTTACTTTAAACATATTGATTAAAATCCTAGTGTACCATTAGGGTTTCCATTCTTATTTCCATAATTTTCTCAGTTTTTAGTTTACAGCCTTTCATCATGATTATCATGACGGTTGTCATTTTCTAATTTTTGGTATAAAGTTTTGTGGTTTGACTTGCATGCCTATTACCCACCATTTTTATAATGATGCATATGTATGTCACTCCTCTCATGGATCATGTTAGAAATCAACTTATTTCACACATTGGTCCACCTCACCTTAAGCCCTTCTTCTATGGAGAGCATTATTTTATATCCAATTTTGATTTACCTTTGGTTACTAATTGATGATAGAGAGCTCATATGACTCCTTTTGTTCATCCTTCACCTAGACCTATTGACTATATTTAGTCACATTCCACCTCTACTACTCACCCTTGACAAATAGTAAACCCTATGGTTTGAGCTATCACTAGATGAATCGAGTGCCTCCTTAGCCTATACAATAATAATGTAACCTCATGCTCCCTCCTCATCCCCAACATAATACAATGGGACCTACATAGTAACACAAATCAAATGATATTATGGATCAATTGAGAAATACACCAACAAAGATTTCTATATAAGAATTACTTCAAAAGGCAACTATTTTCAAAGATATTCTTTTTCAAACACTCAATCATACATCTTCACCTCGTGACATAGAGATAACTTATTTTGCATTTGTCATGAACACTGTCAAGGACATTGAAGAAGTTATATCTTTTTCCAATGAAAAATTTCCCTCATAATTAGTTATTGATCAAAATCTACCACTCTTCATTTAGGCACAAATCAAAACCACTGCTATTAAATGAGTTCTAATTGAAAGTGATTCAGGACTTAACATATGCAACCCCAAATTTATACAAACTATGGGGGTTAACATAACATCCATTCATAAGACATATAAGAACATTAGAGGTTTTGATGACATTTCCAAATAGGCATTAGGTATTATTACATGGGATATCATAGTTGGGACAAAAAACCTATCCACATAGTTTCAAGTGATGCCTAATCATTTTCATTACAATTTATTACTTGGGAAAGATTGGATACATGTCATGGATGTTATACCATCTAACTTACATAGATGTGTTAAGTTTTTACATGACTGATAGTTATACACTTGTCTAGATGATAACTAACCATTCAAATATTGTAGAATTACCAAGCCTACTTCCTTGAGTACATCTCTAGATGGGACATCTCACATTCACATAGAATCTCCACCTCACATGATTCTGATAGAACAAATGCATACATATGATGTTGGGGAATGTAGCAACACTATTCTTACACCCATTCCATATCATCCTACAACATAATTAACTTCACTCATGATGGAGGAGGACCCTCTTACAACATAATTATCCCCACCCAAGGTGGATGATGAGATTTTGATAGCACAATTACCATTACTTTTTAATTTAGAGGAAGTATATATCCAAAAATCTGATACAAATTCCCAGGCTACCACAGAGGATGATATAACACCCATTGACATTGATGATTATTTATGTGGATTGAAATTCACACTAGTAGGCCTTGGAGAGTCCAGATATGATTTTAAGCCACTTATGCCTTTACCTACATAGGCATCACCACCGTTTCACATTTCCACAGACACAAGCCCAGACAATTATTTGCACTTAGAGGTAAACTCTTCTATACATTCATGAAATATGGTTACATCTATGGACATTGAAACTATTATTCAAATTTAGGTAGGTAGTACATAAGACAAACCATAATAGATGCTATAGATATTAATTGATAGATGACATTACCCACAGTTCACCATAGATCTGTTACTAGATTATCATAGTAGGATGATAGAATATTTTGTCATTTTCACAAGATTATTAGACATGATACAACTACATGATCAACATTAAAAAATAAATTGAATAAACTCAAGGCTCAAGGCACTATTCATATTACATAGCCTCTACCTCCACTATTATAGGCACCATGATAGACTCTTCACCAACACAGACACTCAAGGAATGATCTATTGACTATATTGGTTTTTATTAAGGATATATACATCCCTAAAATTATTATAAATGAGGATTTTAATCCTAAGACTTACATGTTAGAATTCTTAAAACACATAGGACATCAGGAGATTAAGCTACAACATGCTATACATTATCAGGACTCCTTGGGACATATTAGACTACCAACTACATGTGGCCCTAAGGTGGTCTTTTTGCCATTAGAATGGGCACTCATATACAAGTTAAACTTAGAAGTACATATTTATAAGTAATGGATACCATAGTTAATCTAACAAATATATGTTTGACATTTAGTTATGAGGGACACATTTCACACTTTACATGATGGCATAAATGATAACTACAAGTTTCACATAGATACCCTGTAGTTCAACATGGTCTACCCTGGGACCACACAAGAGGATTATTACATAGTAGAACAACATGCCATCTGAATGTAAATAATCTAGACTAATGCCAAGGCTATGGCTATATTTTTACCGATAACATGGTATGATGATCACAGTGTTGATGATTTATTTGAGTTTGGGTAGATTCAATATCTGACATTAGATGATCTCCCACCAAATTCACCATTTGACTATCCACATCCCAAGGATGTGCTCTTAGGTCTATAGAGTTACTAATTTTCATTTGTATATACTCTCAATTACTTACACATTACTAGCACATAGATTCTATTATCTTGGTCCTTGTATATAGTTTCATTTTCATGATTGATTCTACATACTATATACTCATAAAATACAAAAAAAATATAATGTGTTGAAAATACAAAAAAAAATCAAATATTGCTTAGAAAATACAAAAAAAATAGATTGAATGCATTTTCATGTTTACATTCCTTATATTTTATAGATACTACATATGATATCTATGCTAGTCTAGTTTGTTTTATCATACATACATGCTACACTTATTCTTTTTTGAGTGTTCACAGATTCTTAGAAGACTCAGGTGCATCACATAGATCCATATTTACAATTATCTACCCACTATGGGCACATACACAGACACACAAATTCATCAATGATACATTTTCCCATTGGGGGCATCCTATGCATATCTCCCAATTACTAGGTTATATCATTTTATACTCGATATCACATATTTAGCATGGTTTGTATATTGATATTTATCATCCTATACTACTTAATTTTTTTTCTGACTACCACTACTATAGACTCAACTTATGTATATATTTTTATTTTATACAAATTTGTACCACATGTTCATGTATACTTTCATTTCTTGATTTCCTAGTTTAGATTTGATTATGTCTCTTTGCTTTTATATTTATTCAAGGGCATTTGAATATGCCATTATCCTATGGATATAATCCACTTACCTTTACTATATGTATGATTTGAACATGTGCCCATGTACTTGTGTGTGCTTTTTTGATTGTGTATGTAGACATTTGAACATGTCCTTCCATGTGGTTCTAATCCAACCTTGTTTTCTCTTTGTGTATGTGGACATTTGAACATGCCCTTGTATGTATTTATTTCTCAAATTTAGTGACATGTGCTCATGTCATTTATATTATGGCCCCTTGGCCTAATTTACATGCCATATGTGTGTTGTATGTATGATTTCATGTATGCATCATTGCCATGACACTTATTTATTTATTGTTATACTTACACTCAGTTATAGATGCCATGAGGAACCTCATTAATCTCCCCTTCCTCCTTGGGTACCTTGATGGAAATCATACTCCATCCCCTTAGGTAGTTACTCAGATTATATTTAGATTTTATGTTCATACACATGCTTACATTGTTAAATATATATTGATAATTTTGTGAATGATAGATATAACATACATTGTACATTACCAATTTATGCTCAGATTATATTACATTATGATTCCATGTATACATGTTATATTAGTTTATTACATATATATCATATATGCTTATGATAACATACATATTGCATAGATTTTATTTTGAGGATAATTACTACATAGGTTCAAAAAATACCCTCAAAAGAGGGGACATTCATAGTGGTTTGTCACAAATATCAGGGCATCTAGATATACCTAGAATATAATTTTCAGCATGTAGACACATAATACAAAGTAAAAAATCAAGGAAACACAACAAAAATTAGTCATACATAGATTAGTTATAGTTGGGCACATGAATAGTATAGAAGGACACTAACATGGACTAGTGGACACTAGCATAAGGTGATATTATCCAAGGGACTATGCTATTATCTAGTGGCTCAAAAATAGGAAAATATAGATTGGACAGAAAGGTACAACAATTATAGTTCAAGTTTGCACAGTATCAGTCATAAATTATCAATTATGCTTAGTTTATTCTCAATTTTACATAGAATAATACTCTTTTTCTTAGATTGGGGGAATCATGCATGGCATGATCACTCCTATTTTAGTTTTAGATATACTCAAATATAGATTGCTATAACTCAGTCCAATATCCATATGCATAGATATCAGAATTGAGGGCATGTGCACGACACATTATTTTTGTATGCTCACATTTACACTAGTTGATTAGACGGAATGGAAAACTCCATGTCATTCTCCACATTTTTAATCTAGACACCATTTGAACTATTTCTTCACTAGATTGATGCCTTATTCTATCTGTAGAGGTTGACATTACCAAGTAGTCCCTGAGCTACATACTTGAGTGCTTGAGAGGCCCTTGAGTTGATTTTGATTTTAGTTTTTCAAAGTGGCCTCAGAGCCATCCTATACATCTTCAATTACATCATGAAATTTTAGTATAGATTCATCTACTACACATGGGTAGGCAATGATGGAGTCATGGCCTACTTGAGTTCTTGAGCCACCTACATAGGAGGGTTGGACAAGCCATCCATCCAATCCAAGTTATTCATAATTCATGATCCACCAAGTAAGGGTGGGAAATGATGGATTCAAAACCAAGTTGATTTATTAAGCCACCCACACATGATAATTGAGTAAACCATCAACTCATTCCAAGTTATTCATCGATTTAATCACTAAATACACATACGAGATATCACCAAGTTTTTTCATTGGTTTGTGTACCCAATAAGCTGTATTCATTCCTTTCCTCTTTCTCTTGTCTCTTTACTGAGTTTTGTCTTTGATTTTGATATTTATTAAGGACTTATTCATTCATGTTTCATTTGAAAGATACAAATTGGAGTACGCTTCACATAATCAAACCCAAATTCAAGGGCTTCACCTCTTAGGTAAGTTTACGTATGTTTCTTTTTCCTTTATCTTAGTTATTTTGATTTGATTCATTTATAGAATAAAAGGGGGGAATTTAGTCATATAAAATTTCACTTGAGTGCAATGAGTGTCACTTGAGACCACCCTATCCCTAGCTTAGACCCATACCTATATTAAGGCCTATTTCGATCCTTATCTAGCTTTTATATGGGTCTAATCCATCCCCAAGTACCAAGAGTAGTCCTAGACCACCTCCTAGGCATATAAGTCCCTGGTACACAAGATTCTACCACCTGGACACTAGTATGACCCTTTAAACACTAGTGCACCGTGCAAGTGACCAATTGATCATGCTAATGTACCTTAGCTCTTTTCTTCTCTAATAGACACATTTTCACTTCTTAAGACACCTTAGGGTTGGCCTAGACCTATTCCATATCTCTACAAGCACCAAATCAATACACACACACACACACACACACACACACACACACACACACACACACACACACACACACACACACACACACACACACACACACAAATTTTATTCCTTTACCCACTATATGGAAATTAGATGCAAATACTCATGACAAAAATAAAAAATAATTATAAAAAATCAAGGTCATTAATCACTATTATGCCATATTTATACATGTAACCATCTACAAGATTCCTGAGCTCATATTTTTAGTCTCAATCACACTCAAAATCTTCAAGCCAACACTCATACTATAATTCAATTGTACTTGTGCCAAACACTTAGGTGGGATAACTACATCGGTCTTGATCCCCTCTTGAGGTATTGACATGTAGGAAACTCTCAACATAATGGGGTGTTGAGGTCACATCCAACCTATCCAACTAACATTACACTTTTTATAATTATTCTCCTTATATACCCTAATAACATGAAGATCTAGGGTTTTACTTCTAAATTATTCAAATATAGTGATCAATTACTCAAGCACACATGCACGTGTGTTTTAGAATCAGGTGAAGGCATATCCATAAGTTTAAATTATTCTCTACATAAGGACACTACCATGCCCTAAGGACATTAACACAATACACTACTATCCAAAGGACCTCTATAATGTATAGGAGGAATTCTAAGTCCTATTTATAGTTTGTGACAATTTAATTTACTTTTGTACCAGTTTCTAACTTTTAAGTCATTCATCTTAGTCAATTTATAGCTAAGTACATACTTTTTTGATTCATTACTATTTTTAGAATAATTAGATTAGGTCAATTATTATACAAATCAGTGGCTATATTTATTGCATATTTATTCCTTGATTTTATATTCCAACCTTTTAACAACCTAGGTTTTACATTCCATAAGTTCCTTAAAATTTAAATCAAGTTCATATCATTTTTAAATCTTAAGATGTCATAAACTTGCTGATTTTTACCTTGGTGTAAATATGGTAGCTTTTCATAAGTAACCCTTAGTCACTTATTGTGAATATATTGGATTAGAAAGGATTCTTCTATCTCAAAATATGTAGATAAGAATCCGCTAGGAAGGGAATCAAACCAAAAAAGTGCACCTGCCTCTACGGTTTTAGGGAGTAATTGTAATAATAAATGTCTACCATTATATCCACTCATGGAATCATGAAAGGATTTAAGTTTCAAGTAAGCATCACCAGTTCCATCAAATGTTGAAAAATTTAGGAGTTTAGAAGTTAGGAGATAAAGGTGAATATATATAATTACACATAATGGGGTTACCAAGAATGACATTAGAATCAACCCAAGCATTATAGGCTTTACTTTACGATGATAAAAAATATACTTGTGATTTAAAAAACACCATGAATTAAGGAAATGACCTATTGAGAAGGCATATCAATATTTTTAAGAGGTTAATTTAAGGTCTAAATTATGTTGTTAATATTAGCCATTGATACACTAGTGCGAATGGGAGAAGTATGCCTAAGAAGAAATTATTCTTTAGATATGATTAGTTTTGAAGGTTCATTGAACTTTAATATAATGTTAGTGTGTATAGGTGATGTAACATTATGAATACTAGAATCCTCTTATTCACATATTGTACTTTGTAGGAGATAATGAGAAATACCATCACAAGATGTATGCCTGTTCTCATCACTAGGAGAGGATAGTGGGGAAATTTTTAGAGAAGGAACATGGTCATTATCATTATAAACATAATCATCATCATACCAATCCTCATAATAATCACTATATTTGTGATGGTCATAAGGAATATAAAGATTAATGTTATTCTCTTCCATTGTAGGTGGAAATATGGAAAGGGAATAACTATGACATGTGGCCTCACTATCTATGGGATGTAATGGAGACATGTCATCATTACTAATAGGGTTATCTTGAAGCTCACAGAAATAAGGGAGGGGATCTTTTTGATGTATAAAACTTTCCCTAGGAGTAGATTTTAATATAAGAGAGCATAGATAATCATAACTAGGATACTCATTGCTCGGTAAAGTAGTTTCTAAGGAAGGAAGTGAAGAAAAAGTGTGAGTGAAATCCAATTACTCATATGAAGGGGAAGATATAGAGGAAACCATAGGTGTGATGAAAGGAGAATAAAAAGGGAGACATAAAAGGATGTCTAAAGGATGCACCAAATAATAATCCAGAGGTGTGGCTAAAGAAGACTTTAAATTATAATCTGAAGAGGACTCAATAGGTTTAATTAAAAAAGAATCATAAGAGCAACCCAAAAGGGTTTCTATATGATGCACAAAAGAATAATATATAGATGTATCTAAAGAGGAATCAAAATTAAACTCCGAAGAGGAATCTATAAGAACATCATCCTTTTTGGGGCATAACTAATGGGAATTGGATTTATAAGAGTGAATGCAATGAAGGGATTATCAAAGGAAAAAGAAAAGTTGGGTGTGCAAGGTTAATGTTATTCATTTTTGTAGGTGGTAATCTAAGAGATAACAAATAATCAAAGTTAGATAAAAATTGTAGATGATATTTTGTGATTATGTAGCACCTCAATCTTGTATAATTGGAAAAATCATGAACCCGACTGTTCCTTTGAGTTCTACACATGCCTTACTTCTACAAGAATCATATTTGATCTATCTTGTTCCCCTTGGCCTATCTATTAGTATGACCAACCTTATATCAATGACACAAACATCCCATCTTTACCAAAATACTTAAAATATACTTATCTTACACCTATATAAGTTTTGAGCCTATGCTTGTCCTTCTTCTCCATGGGCATGATCAGATATTAGCATTGACATTACTGTCTTGGTTTGATGCAAGTGTTAGGTGCCCTAAAATCATCTAATTTTAAAATGAAATGTATTAAAATGATCAACTTAAGTGATTTAATGTGATTTATCTCTTAATAGGATTGGTATAAATATTATATCAACCCTCATTCCTTCACTACCTATAAAACCTAACAATTAGACCAAAATAAACACTCAAGAAGCACTCAAGTCACCAAAATATTTCCTATTCTACCCTATTTTGATATAACCCAAATAATCATGTGTACCTATTACTTGTGTACCCAATATATCATATAATTCAAAGAGATATATTTAGTTACCTATTACTTGTGGTACACATGTGGTGACCACAAATATATGGATACTACACCACGAACCCCATTTGAAATTAAATCTTGGACAAAATTGGCTAGATTAATGGCAAGCCAAGTTGGTTACTATAAATATATGCGTTACCTTTCTTGATATGGGCACATAGATTTGTATACCACATGATGGATACAATTCTCTACCCACACTATTAGCTTTAGGAAGGCCATTGGATAAGTCTATTGAAGAAGAGCCAATCCATTTTTATAAGAAAAAATAAAAAAATATCTTTACAAATGGTCTCACAAATTTCAATGATGATGAATTCCTTGATTGGAACTTTTAACATTCTAAACATACCGGCAAAAAAAAAAAAAAAAAAAAAACCCACTTTCAACACTTACATGTTCTATTTGCTCCTTGGAATTTATATGTTAGTTCCATGTTGTGGAATAACATATCATTTAATCCTACATACACATACATAGGTATACACAGATACATGATACAATTATAGGTGTTGGCCCATCCCTATTGTCATGTCATCAAGACATTGGGGGAATCCATCTTCTATGATCTTGATATACACAATTTATATAATTTGTTGATCACTCTACACTATCATGTTTGATATTAAATATGTACTTACACATTCCTAATATCCAAGCTTATACATTATATAGGGTACTTGATATGATATGTACTTGACATTTTTTTTCTAGCACATTTGAACCATGGGCCACTATGACATGTTTATGTTGTTTGATTATGATTTTCCTTTACACACTTCATCAAGTGTTTTGCCTTGCTATTATATTTATTAAACATTTGAATATGATCCATTATATGCATCCCCTATGCCTATGATTACCTTCTTAGACATTTGAATATGTCATTGCCTTCTTGGACATTTGAATATGTCATTTCATTCTTGGACATTTGAATATGTCATTCCTTGATTTTGTGTACATTTGACTAAGTCATGTCCATTCAATTTCATGGCATTTAAATATGCTCCTTATTTATGATCTCCTTGGACCATTACCTTTTGACTTGATTTTGAGTGCTCTTGTGTGTGTGCTTATTTATTTGTTGAGATTCTATTATTACTATATAGACATTGCTATGATATTTATCACACATCTTAGGCCTAGATCACATTAGGTCTATGTACTTTAATGTTACATCCACCTAGACATATTTCCTTCTATATGCTACATGGTTACATTCAAATTTTTATAGTTGTCTTACCCTTTTGAGGTGAGCTACCTATCATGTACTATTTTTTACTCACCTCAAAAGGGGGGCATGTTAGTGGGAGCATGTCATGGTGACATGGATTTTGTATTTTCATAATTTTTAGATTACACTGGGTGAATACTTTAGAAGCATGTTATCCATACTCACATAGTATATAATACTTATACCCATTTGTAGCTTTAGTGGGGGGCATGTCATGATGACATGGCTTCCACAAATTCACAATTTTAGATTTAGTGGGGACATGCTTTGGAAGAATTTTCTCCACATTCATTCAATATGGTACTTATAATTCTTATATTCAATGGGGGCATGTTTTGGAAGCATGTTCTCCACACCTACTCAATTTTATACATCTATAGTTTACAATGGGGGCATGTTTTGGAAAAAATTCCTCCGTATTGGTACTTATATTAGTTTCTGATTTCTCCATATATAGTGGGGGTATGCTTTAGAAGCATATCCTCCACATTTACACAATTTTTTGAATTGGCCAAAGCACATAGTTATATGATTCTGATACACATTTGTGGCAGAGTTATATACATGGTACCATTGTTACACAAAGTTTCAAAATGATAAAAATATAAGGTGCATATGCTATGAAACATGTTCCTAATATTGAAAAATCCAAAACAAATTTAGATTCTAAAACTATTACACGTACTGATATCCCATGGACTTTTGCTGACTCTAGTGAGCCAATTTACTACAGTAGTTGGTTCACCTTTTTATATGGTTTGGGTAATTAAATCACTCAATATTTCAAAGTTTTAAGTTTGGAATTTATCATATAAACTCACCAAGTTAAAAGTATCATTGGGTTACATAGTTTAGCTAATCTCAACTACAAGGTGGCAACTCACTTTTACTTCAAAGTTAGGGGCATGTGCCTTGAAATATCTCTCTCTATCTCTTTGGATATATGCATTTAAAAATGATTATCTATATTTATCATAATCTTAGTTTCAAAAACCTACAATGATATATATTTTTCAAAAACAACTTGCCAATAGGCAAGGAAGGTTACATCAACACACATGTATAATCCTAAACCTTGCTATTTTAATTTCAATCTATTTCAAGTACTTTTGACCCAGATTATGTACACTAATTTTATACTATAACATGATCTTGGTTGCAAGTTAGTCATAAAAAAAATTCAAACCCAGCTCCAACAAAGCACTCAAATTCAAATCAAGCAAAGACAAGATGTGTATATTCAACCATATACTTATTCCTTTCTGTAGTCATATAAAATGAAAAAATTGGTAACTTGAGCATGGCTTGTGACACCCAACCCATAGGTCCCTCTTTATTTATCTGTTAACCCTCTTAAGCTTCTTTTCACTAATTCCCATTCATCTAAAGGCTTTCAAGACCTCATTCTAGCTTAGCTGACACCCATTTTCCATGCTCTTTCCATCCCACCAGGTCTCAAACCTCTAGGAAAATAACACCCAAGTTGGATTACAACACTAAAAACTAGGGTGTCCCCTTTTTGTCACTCTTGTCTAATCACCTTTTGAGCCAAAATGACCATTTTTTCCTAAATCCTCTTTGTCATTATGTTAGCCTAACATGATTGCATTTATCCCATGACCAATAGATCCCTATATAATCTGATTCAAAGATCATTTATAAATGGTTGGAAAATATCACAAAGCAAGCAAGAATACAAGAAATATTATTCAAGCACATTTCCCTATTCTCTATATACAACCATCTCATACTATTTATAGCTTATTTGAATCCTTACACCAATCCCTAGTCATCTCAAGCACACCCTATTTAGCATTTCCTTCTTTTCTCATATCATAATTGCACCAAGCACTTTTAAAGAGAGAACTACATATGGCTTGATCCCTCTTTAGAGTATTGGTATGTAGGTAACGTGCCCACACAAGGGGTATGGATGCACGTCTAGTGCATAATTCACACACTAACCCCCATCTTGCTCAAATTTGGTCAAATCACAATAGAAGATAGGGTTTGAAGAAAGAATCTACTCTATAGGGATCTCTATAGACTTTCAACTTCCAAAACTTTAGAGACAAGGTCACACATACCTATCGAACAAAACCCAAAAAACTCAGATCCTCAGGACAACACCAAAAAAAGACTCCAATGCCGATGCCACTCCTATCCACTTTTGATGCTCCTATCCAATTAAAAAATGAAAGTTAGAATCATATTTATGATAGTGTCTTAGGCCTGCACAATGAATATCAGATCTTATCTTAGTTAGATCAGCACAGTTTAAGTTAAGATATATTTCTCTCTATTCATATGATTTAGGAATTTTAAACAACAATCAGAATTAACAAATTAGTAAGTTAATTATGGCATAATTATTGACTAATTTTACTACTCAAAATTTTAACTAAATAGGAATAAAAACTCTAATTATTTCCAAAAATATTAAATCATTTGGTGAACCTGACTTAATTCATTTGTGCACAAAAACCCTATAAACCCTAGGGTAAAATTCTTACTAATTATTATTATAAATTTTTGAATTTTTATTTGAATATTAAATCAAAAATTCATTTTATATTTTAAAATATAGTAGTAAATTTTAAAATAATTTTCTTTCAAACCCTAGTTGCCTATACTAGGTCCTAATTTTTTGCCAATAGTTTTTCAACAATTTTATCATTTTTTATAGCATATTAAAATAATAAAATACCTTCAAAATTTAATAATAATTTCATAATTTTTATTTTATTCAAAACCCTAGTTACACATACTAGGTCCTATTCAATCAAACATTTTCTAATAATTTTCTAAATTGCGTATTTAAACTCAAAAATTCACTTTCATTTTCAAAATTCTATAGCATTTTGTAAAAATATCATTATCCAAACCCTAGTTGCATGTACTATCTCTTATTTTCTTCTTGAGGTATCACCTTACATTTTGTGAGCTTCGTATCATTTTTGTGTAATTTCCAATTCACTATTTTTAGAGATCTGCATTCTCTATTTTTAGTACTTACTTTTTCTAGCACTTTGCCTATTACAATTTTTTGCAAAAACTTTAAACATATTTCAAATTGTTTTCCTACCTTAACAATGGCCCAATATACCAGTTTTGATGAAACTGATAAAAGGGAACTTCAAGAACTCCTTACCAAACATCCTAACATGCAAGATGACATGCTCAACATACTTCAAGAAGAACAACAAAGAGTAAACAATGGTTAATCTTCTTAAACCATAGATCAGCTAGTTGTAAATGACACTATAGGGGAAACTATCTCTCAATAACCCCCTATAACAACCCAACCTTCTTCTATGCCACCAACTATAGCTAGTACATCTTTGTCTCCTGATGTGGTAGCCCTTGTGCAAGAGATAATATCTCTTTAATCCAAGGTGCTACATCTTGATCAAGGTGACTCTAGACCTACACAGGCTTTAGACTCTTTTGCTCTACCACATACACCATTGGCACATCACATTTCTTCCACACCCTTACCACTAGTTTTTGTTCAACCCAAGCTTACTCTTTATGATGGCAACGGTGATCCAGAGACACATTTGAGATATTTTCATGCAACATACTTGGAATATATACCAAATGATTGGATAATTATCAAGCTCTTTCCATGAAGCCTAAAGGATTATGATTTATAATGGTTCTATAGTTTATTGAATCAGTCGGTCAGTACATTCAATCCTTTAGTTGACATGTTTGTATCTCATTTCAGCATTAACATTGGTGACAAGGGTTCATACGGCCAAGTTACACAATAGAAACAAAGGTCAAATAAGCATCTCATAGATTATGTTCTTCTATATTAGACTATCTTGGCTAAGATGACTAGCTCCATGGCTGATCAAGAGTTATAAGATCTCTTCAAATAGAGTCTTCTACCAGCTTTGCATGAATCAATCATGTTCAAAAGATTCTCTTCCTTCACTAAATTGTGTCACATACTAAAGGAAAGAGAGGCCAAGTTAATTTCAATGGGAAAAATAAAGTAAACAAGTATCTCAAACATAACAAACAAAAGTAACAATAAAGTCCCATACAAAGTATAGGTCAATGATAACAAGAGTTAGAATCAACCTTCAGTTAATGCAACTTTAGAGCCCCCTCAGTGAGTGGTTTTATTAGCACCTCCTCAGCATACCTTTACCAATCTACTCGTTTCTCCAACTAGAGTTTTACAATAGCTATTGAAATGTAACATCATATCTCTTCCTCATATTCAGGAAGTTGACCCAACAAAGCCTCTTCCATGAGGATATGATTAACATGCATTTTGTGAGTTTCATAGGGCACCAGGCCATACAATAAATATATGCATTAGTTTGAGACATAAGATACATGATTTAATAGATGGAAATCATATTTATCTTGGCACTTTAGTTGAGCCTCCTCAGGCAAAGAAAACACAAAATAAAGCTTTGAAAATATTTTTTAGATGTTTTTCCACAACATTCCAAATAGGAAATAGGGGACACATCAGGGGTTCACCATGCATATCATGCACATACACCACCAAATACATATAGGGCACCTTAAATTGAGACACATACTTTGAGCAACATGATTGGTGTATAAAATTTTGGAGTTCTAGCTAGACCTTCCATCTCCTTCTTAGAGTAAGAGATCATTGAAGATGATTTCGATTATCATGAACTCTTTATCAGAGCTTAGATTCATAATCATTTTATTCATAGTGTTCTTATCGATAATATATCTAGTGTAAACATGTACAATATGACATTAACATAGCATTTAGGATATTTAGAGTAAGATATTACCTTGATAGACATAGTTATCGATGGATTTAGTGGGCACATATAGAGTTCATTGGGTGAGATTGTACTTCCTTTATAGGTTGGTCCAACACATGTGGCCACACCATTCACTATTGTTTCTTAGTGTAGGAGTTTTTGATATGTTACTTGGTTGACCATGGATCCAAAAACTTTGATAAGTACCTTCTATAGTTTATATATGCATGAAATTCATCCATGATAATCAAGTTATTACAGTTGGTGGAGTTCCATATGAGTTACCACTCCCCACTTTAGATCCATCTTCTACTTTGCAGCCACCAATTCCAGTTTTTCCACTAGTTTCAATTTTGCCACCAGTTATATTTCATCCTCTAGTTATGATTCAAACACAGTCAAGGCATCCATCACTAGCATAGAGGGTTCATACACCTCCATAGATTTAGGATTCTAGATTGCTTCTAGCTATAATGTTCACACCTAGGGTAGTTTCATTGAGATATCAGGAATCTACACATAGAGCACATGTTTATATAACTTCTCCTACTACTAGATGGGTCCCTAAGATACCTATAGTTTCATCTAATTTTAAGAGTTATAGGGGGACCCCATAGTCATTTCCACTTTAAAGACTTCAGAGCATTTATAACATATACAACTTTCAGAGCCACAATCCCAACATCTCCATCATGCTTCTCGATCATGTACGATTCCTCTCCTTGATATAGGACACCATGATAGGGAGTCTCCTATGAGACTCATCAATTAGTATCACATTTTCTTGACCTACTTGTACATAGTATCCTATGCTTGATTGTACATAGCTCAAATATTCTCAAAATACAAAAACAATAGAAAATTTCAAACTCCAAAAATATACAACTATGTCACAAACACAAAAACATATTGATTGTATGCATCTTTCATGCTTTATATTTCTACTCTTATGCTAGACTTACATTTTATATTCTATGATTATTGTTTGTCAATTTATCTACATTACCATGCTTCACTTGATCTTCTTTGAGTGTTTACAATGACTTCTAGACCCTTGACTACTTTACTCTAACCATTGAGGGGGCATCCTACTCTTGCATGCAAGACACACATTGATATATCTTCCCTTTGGGGGCATCTTCTACATGACTAAACCATCCAGGTTATGTCATTTGTAAACCTCACACTCTAGTTATCATGTGGATGTACATTATTTACTAGATTACATAGATTACTCTATCGACACTCAATACTATTTAACACTTGTGTATTTCTTTTTATATACCTAGTATTGTACTAACATGTCTTGCATACTTTCACTCTTAATTTGATTAGTTAGATGTGCCTATATTTTCCAGTCTTTACATGCTTTCTTTCCTTGCTTAGCATATCTATATATGATTGCATTTCTCAGTTCTTGTTTATCCCTTGTATATGTCTTAGGACATTTTCCAATGTCATTTGCTTCTATGTCTTGTATGTTCCTTAGGAATTTGGCCAATGTCCTTTGATTTTATTCATATGTGTGCCTTTGGAAATTTTCCAATGTCCCTTTCTTTTACTCGTATATGTGATTATTGATTTCATGCTAACTTGCTTGTTTCAACTGTATGTGTATGTGGCATTTAAACATGCCTTTTATGCTTGTTTCTTAGTTTGAGTGACATGTGCCCATATCTCTTATTTGATTGGCCCCTTGGCCACCCTTGTATACTTCTTGATTCCTACCTTGTGTGTTTGTTACTTGATTAATTTTGATTATTTGTAATGCCATGATATAAATCATGCATTATCTTGCTTCTTGGATGCCATGATGGACATCATGATCCATCCATCCATGACAAATAATAAGTAAAAAATAACAACTAACACTTCTATTCCTAGTTCAATACATTGCACATGATTTTACATTGTTATATCTATTTAGGCATACCCTTGTTGATCTAACAATCTCTTAATACAAACCATGCTATATCTTGAAATATCTTGTCAATTATCATTGTTATATCATATATTTTGTAGCATAACACACTTGTAGGGATATTTATTATAAGGAAAATAATTACAGGGTATCCATTCCTACCCTCAAAATAGGGGGAAGTAAATAAGGGTTTTATCATTGAGAACAGATCTCCTATCAACCAAAAAATCTAGTTTAAGAATAATCAGAACAACCAGACATCAAACTAGTCAGAATAGACTAGGTAGACGATCAAGAATCTAGAATAGTCATTATATTTGGTCCAAAATAACAATTTCAAGATTGGAATATAGTTTCAGTGGTGCTACTATCCATTTTTAGTGATCCTATCCAAACAGAAAAAAATAGAATTTCTAGAAGCAGGTAAAAAAGTAGGTTCAGCTATAGATTTACACAACCAGACCAATTTAGAATTAGTAGTTTTAGTACACATTTTACTTAAAGAATATAGATATGGGGTCATCATGCATGACATGATGGATCTCACTTCTAGTTTTAGATATGATAGTTGGTATAACTTCTAAATCAGAATCCATGTTCCAGACATCAATGATTGGGGGCAATGTGTGTGACACATTTGTTTCTTTTCTTTCTTAGTTTAACATTGTCCATACACGATCAACATTTACATGCCTTATTACATATATAAGTGGTTGGCATAATATTAGAGTGGATTTCATACAAGCTTAACCTCAATATTTCTAAGTTCCTGAGTTCTTGATTGGCTTCCATATAAGCGAGATTATCAGTTTTAGAGTGGCTTTCATATAAGCCTTATCTCCATCTTTTGGAGTGGCCAAGAGTGGCCTAGTTTCTAACACACATTAAGATATCCATGCCAAAATTATCATATCATAGTAAATTCATGGGATTTAAAATCCATCTCATATGACATACATTTTATACCGATATTAGTTCATAACTTCACTTCATGGTGCAATGATGGATCCAAAGGTCTAGCTAGTCTTTGTATTCTTGAGCCACCTATTTAGAGGGATTGGACACATAGTCCAAACATTGATAAATACATGCATGACCACCTAGCTTCACTTAGTGGGTGATTATGGAGCCAAAGGGCCAACCTTTGCATTCTTGAGCCACTTTATGGAGAATTGAGCACTCAGCTCCATTCATGATATTAATCTTAGTACTTCATCATTCAATATTATTCAATATTAATCATCATCATAATAGGTTTTATATTGGTACACGTACTCAATGAGGTGTATTAATTCCTTTCTCTTCCTCTCTCTTGTCCAACTTTATACGTTCTTATTTTAGATATATTGTATCTAGTAAGAATTGATCTACTCTTATTTTTTTCTTTCAGACTCACACTTCATGACATGCTCTCTTTATGCACAACCCAACATCACAACATCATGAGATTCACCCTTATAGGTAAGTTTAGGTACACTTTATCTTTTTCTTTTATCTTAATATTTTTCTTTGCTACATCACTAGAACAAAGGGGGGGGGCAAATGTAGTCATATAAAATGCAAAAAATAGTAACTTGAGCATGGCTTATGACACCCAACCCATAGGTCCCTCTTTCTTTCTCTACTAACCCTTTTAGGCTTATTTTCACTGATTCTCAGTCATCTATAGGCTTTCAAGACCTCATTCTAGCTTATCTGGGACCCATTTTCCATGCTCTTTTCATCCCTCTAGGTCCTAAATCTCTAGGACAATAGTTCTTAGGTTAGACTACAACACTAGAACCTAGGGTGTCCTCTTTCTAGTGCTCTTGTCCAATCACCTTTTGAGCCAAAATGACCATTTTTCCCCAAATCCTCTTTGTCATTATGTTGACCTAACATGATTGCATTTAACCCATGACCATTAGATCCCTATATAATCCCATTCAAAGATTATTTATAAAGGGTTGGAAAATATCACAAAGCAAGCAAAAATACAAGCAAGACTACTCAAGCACATTTCCCTATTCTCCGCATACAACCATCTAATATTATTTATATCTTATTCAAATCCTTACACTAGTCCCTAGTCATCTCAAGCACACCTAGTTTAACATTTCCTTGAATTCTCATATCACAATTGCACCAAGAACTTTCAAAGGGAGAACTACATATGGCTTGATATTTCTTCAGAGTATTGATATATAGGCAGTATGCCCACACAAGGGGTATGGATGCACATCCAGTGTATCATACACACACTAATCCCACCTCTTGCTCAAATTTAGTCAAATCACAATGGAAGATAGGGTTTGAATAAATAATTTTCTCTATAGGGATCTCTACAGACTTTTAGCTACCAAAAATTTAGACATAGGGTGACATAGACCTGTCAAAGAAAATACAAAAACCTTAGATCCTTAGGACAAAAATGCTAGACAAGGATTACAACATTGGTGCCACTCTTGTCCACTTTCAATGCTCTTGTCCAATCAAAAAATGAAATTTAGAATCCTATTTGTGATAGTGTCCTAGGCCTGCACAGTGAATATTAGATCGTCTCAGTTGAATTAACATAGTTTAAGCTAAGTTATATTTCTCTCTATTCATTTTATATTTTTATAAAGTCTAAACAATAATCATAATTAATAAATTAATAAGTTAATTATGGCATAATTATTAACTAATTTTAATACTCAGACTATTAACTAAATAGGAATAAAAACTCCAATTATTCCCAAAATTTTTAAATCACTTTCATTTAAACTAAAAATTTCATTACTATATTAAAGAGGGAGAAAATGTAGATGATATTTTGTGATTATGTAGCCCCTTGGTCTTGTACACTTGATAAATTCATGAACCTAGTTGTTCCTTTTAGTTTTACACATGCTTTGCTTTTGCAAGCCTTACATTTGCTCTATCTTATGTTCCTTGGCCTACATCTTAGTCTAACCAACCTTATATTAATGAAACAAATATCCCATCTTACCCAAAATTCTTAAAATGTACTTATCTTACACCTCTATAAGTTTTGAGCCTATAATTGCTCTCCTTCTTCTTGGACACTAATGTTCAGGTCAAATAGTAACATCTACATTACTTTACTAGTATGGTGTAATTTTCTAGTGCCCTAAAGTCATCTAATTTATAAATTAAATGTATTACAATGGTCTACCTAAGTGATTTAATGTGATTTATCTCTCGATAGGATTGATATAAATACAATATCAACCCTCATTCATTAATTACCTATAAAACCAAAAAATTAGACTAAAAAAAGCACTCAAGTTACCAAAATATTTCTTATTCTTCCATATTCTAATATCAGTAAAAAAAACAACCTGACTACAGGTCTAAAGTACTAAATAAGTAGTCATAAGGTCATATTTTACATGTTACAAGTTAGGTCACTACTATAATTATTTTACACATTACATGATTCACACACAAGCTAACACATAGGGGAGAACTACGTGAGTTTGAGTCCCTCTTCTTAAGTATTAGATATGTAGGCAACACCTTTTGATACTGGGTTCATTGCATATCAGCTCAGAATTGTGTGCCTACTAACTTATATTTTTTCCAAAGGTCACATTGAAGATGCAAATTTAGGGTTTTGCCATTTCATAAGGAGTGATAACCCATGACCTAGATATGAATGCACTAGAGCAAAGGAAAAGACAAACCCAGAAGGATCCATGTGGTTGCATACTATTTGATCACATATTCCATATAAGACATTAACATCAAACCCATACACTAACATTAACACAACTATCCTAAGCGCACACAAGTATCCAAAGAGCCATATGCACTAGATCCAGAACCTGATGATCGATCCAAAGTCATCTTCCTACATGATTCCCTCATGTATGCAATCTAACACTATATTAGCATCATAAATATACAAGTAATTTATTTTATGTCATTTGTATATCTAGAATAGCTATACTTTTTATCAATAACCAAATTCAATTTTATAAATTCAACATATGGTATATATGAGTTTATCACATTAATTATCCTATTGTAGATATGATATTAACCCTTGTGCCCTATCATTTTTATACCCTTAGCCCTAACCAATAAATGGGATCCATATCCAAATTAGGGTTAAACATGAACCTTGGTATTCAAGATAGGTTCTAATGAATAAAATGAATGAAGATCATGGGCGGATCCCAAGTGTACATCCAAGGTGGAGATTAAATAAGTAAATGTAAAGGAGACTATATGTATGACCAAGGAAGAATCTAAAGAGAAAACCAAAATTATTTATAAATGATGATCCAAAGAGGAATTTATATATGAAGCAAAAATTTCCTCTTCTCCCTTTGGGATGAAAGCACATCATGATAATTTAGATTCAAATAGTTTATATGTATCCATGCTATCAAGATAAACATAATCCATATAATCATCTTCTAAAAGTTTTTACTTATTTCTATTTATCCATTCAACTTGATCATAATAAAATAGAACAACATGCATGGAAAAAAATCTCTTTTAAATACCCATAATGAAATGAAATTAATGCTACAAAGTAATAAAAGATATAACATGTGTAAAAGAACTAATGATTAAAAAAATAATGTAAGTAAAAATTGAGGTATAATGGGTAAACTAGGAAAGGGTCTTGAATGATTTTTAGGCTCTTAGATATACTTGCTCATTTGTTGATTAGTGTTGGAATAATGTTTCATAGCAATAAATATAGAGTTATAACCATTCTTGTATCACACTAACCCTAGTTTCAAGGGTAAGTTGAGACTAACTTCTTTGAATGATATTCTCCTCTTAGGTGATCCACAAATTAGATGAATAAAAATGACTCCTATTAGTGTAAATAAGGGATCCTAAGCATTTTCGATATATTGTGAGGCACATGGAAATTAAAATGTGTTTAGATATATACTATGGATATGCATATTGGAGTAATCTCAATGGAAAAATTTCTATGGATTGAAGACAACATTCAAGAAAAATAACAATCTCCTAATGAAACCTTGTTTAAGGTGGTAAACAATAATCATAATAAAAAATCAGAATCTTTTAGTGAAACCTTACTTAAAGAGCTAAGGGACTAAATTTAATTTTAGTTAAATAATCTATAAATTATTTTCCACACCTCTTGGGGATAAATGTATAATTTTTTAAGGTTAATTAATTACACATTCATTGAACTACACTCTAATTAGCACTTTCAGCTATTTTTTAAGAAGTTATCAAAAAGTGTCTAAAATTAACCAAATAATTAATATAAGACATATTTGAATTACGTAACCTTACTAAAAAAATAAAAAACAAAACAAAATAAATATAACATTAATAATCAAGTACACACTCAAAACCATTTAATAATTTGTTCCTAGCCGTCTCTTAGCCATTTTCTAAATTTATTCCTAGCTGTCTCCCTAGCCTCCTCTAGATTGAGTATCTTATCAATCCTTAAAATCATTGCATAATTATGCTTATGTTAAAAATAATTTATAATTTATATATTATATAATTTAGTTATAGTTGTAAACCTTACTTTTTTATGATGCAATCATGGTGGGGGTTTCTAGTGAAGTGATGTTTCACCATGTAACCATAAAATATACATAGTGAATTCTCAAATACATTTTATTTACAAAACATGGCTGAACAATATTAAGATATTAAAAAATATACATAGGGGATCCTCTACTCATTTACAATAAATTTTTACTCTCTTAAACTCTCACTCACTTATCTATACATTCTAGCCTTGGCCCTATTCTATATCAACCTAAACTACCTTCAATAACCCCTTATCAAGTATCAACTAGGAAAAAAAAAAATGGGACCCAAATATCCATTTTATAGATATCATGGTTGGTTACTAACTTTTATTATCAAGGGATGTATAACTATCACCAAGTAGGTTTGTTTCCCAAATTTTAAATCCTATGATAAATTAGCTTGGCTTAGTTAGACCTTGAACCTTGTAGTTCTGACAATAGTTAAATCAGATTTTACCTTATAGATCTACATATTTTACCATCATTTCAATCCTAGTTATATAGGTGTTATATTTTCTGTTTGGTTAATTAATCATTTTTATTATATGGTCTTAGGCTCTGTGTCTATGGCCTTATGCCTTGCTTCTTCATTCTCCTACTGTAGGTGTCTCTTTCCTTTGCACCTCGTGTTGTGGATAGAGTTTCTTCTCACTTGTTTCTTTCTTGTTTAGTTCCTCATAACTCTATTTTGACTTGCCTTCATGCCTCTTTGCACTACTTATGTATGTTCTTCACATCATTTCCATACATGTTCATCTAAAAGTGATTTTTTACTATCCTCTAGTGTCCATTTCTCTTCATTACTCACATGCTATAAAACTTGGTTCATGAAAGATTGGTGATTTGTCTCTAATGCTCCCCCATAACTTTATGATAAATAATAATATAGGGAGAATTACAACTAACTTACTTAGTTTTTGTTATATATACCCATAAGGATGTGTTAAAATTTATGTGTCAGTACCTTTAATTTTTATCCATGGTTATCTTGATGATTTGGATCAAATTTTTTTTGTATATTATTCTAAACAATTTCCTTGAGGGTAATAATTTAAGGAAGTCTTAAAAACAATGTTATTCATTAGGGAAAATTATACTATTTTGGTTCCCATAAATGCTTTCACATTTTTTATATTCCATTATGATCCTATTATTTATTTAAGACCTATATTCCATTATCAAATCATATCCTTATTCTAATGCATATCCTTATTTACCCTTCTTGGCAGAACTCTTTTTCAAAGAGACTATGAAGACATCTTGTCTAGAGGTTTGGATGAAGTAGAATCAACAACCAATGAAGATCATGATAAAAATAGTATAGTTCACATCAACATCAGGATTTAGACATAGCTATTGCTCTAAGTAGGTATTGGTTAGACAACAACATGGTACACATTATGCATCTTATAATCCTCCATTTATTTGAAATGCCAAAAATAATAAAAAAAATTATAAAAATTAATTAAAAATAAAAAAAAATCAAAAGAGAAAGATAAATAATTTTGTCTAATAGTGAAAACTATGCTTATGGTGCCTTGGGAAAGTACTATGATAAAAACCATGTTTCTGGCATCATGTGTAAATAATTAATTATCTACAAATACCTTGACACTTGGGGGTAGTCCTATATACATTATAGACCACTATGTTCAAACCATATTAGCCATTATAGTGCATTACCATTCTTACCATTTTAACCATTTAATCCTATTCAACCCAACCCATCATATCATTATATTTTAGTCTTCCTGTATTAACCTTGTTACATAAGTGGAAGGTATATTAGGACCTATTTTGGGAAAATTTTTAGGCATATTACTTGCATGACACTTTGATGATTGGACCCATTTAGTTCTCATGTGACATGATCCTTGGAGATTCGTAGTCCCTTCCCTCATTGACAACCACTATGATCTCATACTATCCATTCATCCTCTATTCATTATTACCTCCCATTATTTAGGAGGAATTGTAGTGGCTTGAGGTACATTTGGAATATGTAGGTAGCACTTAGTTTTTGAGGTTAGCTCAACCACCCTTATCTTATACTCACCATTTTGAGAATATTCTAAGCCACACTCTTAACATTTTGTGAGTATTTTAATTCACTCTCTCCATTGTGTGAGAATTTTAAACCATGATCTCACCATTTTATAAGCTAAAACATTCTAAATATCATAATCCTCCATTTAGTTGAGATGTTAAAAACCCAAAAACTTAAAAAAAACTAAACATACATAAACATTGAAAAAGGCTAACAAGAAGAGATATAAAGGCACAAGATTTTAACAAAAAATATCTTGTTCTAAATCAAGTCATTATCCTTGATTTATCATTGAACCACTCATATTTGCAACCATTGGGATGTGTCCTTCCCAAATATCTCTACTGAGACATATTATTTATTAGTTTCAATCATTTTAGACGTCTTGATATGTGTCCTTCTTGTATACACATAATATATTAAACCTTTTATCAAATAATGATGATTTACATCTTACAGGAACCTATCAAGACTCATTCTATTTGAGTGCATGCCTTAAAGGGTGCATCAGGAAAGGGGTGGGAAAACCTTTGGTGATTTGTAGGATTGTTGTCTTTTTTTCCATATTATCACCAATCCAACCAAATATTTAGACCATTCCCTAAGCATTACTCCTCCCTTGCACATTCCTCTAATCTTTTCCTCTTTCCATCCCTCCTTGTCTTTCTTTAATTTTTTTTTGGTCAGTCAGCTGTACTAGGTTGATTGGGTCAGCCATGTACTATTTAGGGGTATTTTTCACTCTTTGAATTTGTTAGCCCTTCGGCTGACCTAGTTCAAACCTAGTGAATTGTCCTTGAAAACACTGTGGGTCAACTAGGTCGACCCTATACAACCAACATTTTTGGAAGGATTTAGGACAAAGACCCACCTATAAATATAAGATCATTTTATAATTGTTTCATATGTGCAATAAAGAGTTATTATTCACTTGTGCTTCTTCAGAATCTACTCTTCCACCATTCTCATTGAGGAGACTTAGCTTAGGTTTATTATTTGGAGAATATAGTCTTATGGATAAGTCTTGGATGCTTTGGCCTTTTTTAGTGATCCTTACAAACCATAAAAACCTCTTGCAAATCCCCTTTGGCCAACAGAGAGATTGAGTCTTGATGTGTTCACATTTAGGTAAGTATATTCTAACTTTGTTCCCCTCTCTTTTAGTAGATAGAAGTAGTGTAAGTGTAGGCTTGAATAATACTATCTTTGATATTTCATTTATTAGGGTGTTACCCATACTTTAATTAAATTTCCCTATGCATATTTGTTTTATTTTTTCTAAACCCCAATTTGTGCCACAAGCTTTGGTGTACACTAGATTAGATTTACTTTCTTGTTATTAGAATAAGTGAATGTTTTAAACCTTTGGACTCTATTATGGTTGTTATGTGATTGTGTTAGATTGTAGGCTTTGGAACCATTTATAGCATGATATGTTATGATAAGTGATCCCCTAATTAGGTCTAGTAGATCCCCATATTATTCATGCTCTCACTTAACAAGTGTATCCCCAATCAGAAGTGTAGGTATGCTCTATCTTCTCTAAGCTAGGATTGCTTTATAGATATGATACATTTTTGATTGCATACATTCTAGTGAACCCAACATGAAATTAACCCTTACAAGATTTATTTCACTTTTTTGACCTAGTTTTATGACTTCTATGCATAGGTTTCTAGGAAAAAGCAATTGGATCAACCCAGTCAACCCAATATAGGTTTCTAATCTTTCAAAAATATAGTTTATCCTACTAGGTCAACCCAATCGACCCTATACATTTTCAACACTCTATAGCATGTTCCTACACAGCTTAATCTATCCTATCAACCTAGTTTGTAGGTTTTGCCAACATACTTCAATGTTATTCATTATTAATCTTACTTAATTGCATATGTGATCCACCAAAGTTCCTTTATACCTCTCTATCTCTTTCTTTTCTATCTTACCTTTCATAGTTTGTAGTCTTTAAAACTACCCTTTCACAGTCAACTGGATTGGCACTATCAACCTAATTCTATGTTCTATGTGTTGTCTAAAATAACTAGGTCAACCCTAATTGACCCTATATATTTTCAAACCTTGCTTTCATAGTATAAGTTCAACCCTATTGACGCTATTATATATTTTGTGCATATAGTGTCAACATTATACCTTGTTTCAAAGCTGAAATTAACCTCATATTTGCTAGTAATTAGTTCAAATTTATTTTCTTGTTGCTTGCATGCTTAAAATAGATCACATAGTTTAATTAGGGGTTTTTTAATTAACCATTTAGTTTCAATATTTATATTTTATGCACACACGACCAAATAAAAAAAAACATTAACTTTAACATTTGTCTACCCAAGGCCAACCTACTTGGATTTCATCACCAACGGGGAAGCTAACTTGATACTCTGGTCAAGTATAAATCATGGTTAATGGTATATTATAGATAAACACCTGACACCATTATCATTATGATGTGTGAAGTGAGGGGGTAGGCCCCAATACCAAGGCTATATCATTGCCACTACAACCCCTTTCAACCCAAACTACCTGAAACCATCCTTAGATTGCTATTTAGTTCCTTGCTTATAGCCAAATTCCAATCACATTAAAAATCAATTCTTAATAATCTAATAAACATTCAGGTTGTCCAATTAGTTAGCTCTTTACTTTTCAAGTTGATTGAATTTTGTTTTCTCAATTGTGTGTGCAAAAACTTGCATTGGCTAGTGTTAGTGTAAGGTTTTGTTCTATTTACTCAATTGGATTGGCCAATGTTGATCTAATTGACTATTTATTTCCCTTTAGATCTTAATTTTATAGATTAGTTACAAAAATTATCTTGCTCATAACTTGTTATCATCTTTCTCTTTCTCCCTATCTACTGTACTATGTCAACCTAGTTGACCCTATACCTTTTTTAGCCCCTATTCACTATACTGGATTAACTAAGTTGACCCTATATAGTTTACAACTCATTTTTCCTCTTTTTATTGCCTTTTTTCACTATACCAGATTGACCCAGTTAACTCTGTATAATTTTTAGGTCCTCTTTTTCTGTGCTTGGTCGACCTAGTCGACCCTGTACTATATTTTGCTTTCCCTATTCATTAATCTAATTTTTTATCTTTCCAATTTTTTATTATGTTCATCTCTCTTCAGTTAGAATGAATTATCCTATAGAATTTTCTTGGATAGCTTAAATCCATTCAGATATTATATGGGATGCTCATTTCTCTTTCTCTTTTCCTCCCAAGAGCACCATCACTCTTGGGGCACCTCTTCTCCTCCTTAATATATGAACTATAATACGGTGCAAATAACACCTCAAGATGAATTTGATGGATCTAATCCTTTTCTTATTTACCAAGAAACTTATAAAAATATTCAAACTAATGTGGGAGTGATTGATACATGTTTACTTGACAATCCCACTAGTAATCATTCTTCCAAGCCTCCCCCAAATACCAATTTGGGGAGTGCTCCTACAAACACCAACCCACCTCCTAATACAACTCAAATTTTAGCCCAAGTTATCTAAAAAATGAACATAATTCAAAATTCTAACACCAACCAAATGATGAAAATTCAACAACACTTAATTAATGTATCTAATTAACCTCCAACTTTTCATCCTCAAGCTAATCCTAATTATATTCCTCCACCTCTTAGGGATGCCTCAGGTAATGTTATTCCTCAACCCACAATGAATAAAAATAATATTTAAACCATTCAAGATTAGCCTTTATCCCTATTTATTATTTCCATTGATATTGGTAACATATCTCCCAATATCAAATATGATGGGACTAAAGACCCTACCTCATTTCTTAAAGCCTTTCACAACCTTTATAAAGAGTGGATCTAAAATAATACCTTTTCCAATAATAAAATCTTAGTCAAAACTTTTATCGGTGATGTGTGATAATCAACTTCCCCAAAATTATATTTTGTAACTTAAAGATTTGGTTAATCCTTTGGTTAAAGGGTTTCAACATAATGATCTTCCTAAAAATTGTCTTAGCCACTTCATCAATGCTAAACAATCTCCAACTGAATCAGCTCATGACTTTATCAAAAGATGGAAATATTTATCTCATAAATCTAACCATAACATAACTGATGATAACTTATTCAAACTCTTTATCACCACTTTGACTCCCACTCTCCAATATAAGGTTTCAACCTTTACTCGTCAAACACTTAATGAAGCTCTTGACCAAGCTAAGCATCAAGACTTTCTTATGAAACAATTCAAACCTAATCTTAAACTCCTTAAAGTATCTTTCCAAACATCTAATGCTATCACTATTAATGGATGACAAACTAAACAAGGAGTTTCCAAAAATGATATTCCTTCACCTTCTCATACACCTCTTTCAATTTAGCAAATGAAATAATTTTTACCACCCATGAAACCTTTCATCTATCCCAATATTCCTCCTAACTGATATGACCCCAATCTCTTTTGTTGGTTCCATGATGACATTGGGCATTCTCATGAATCTTGTAGAGGTCTCAATAAATTTACTATCTCCTATATGCTTGGTGATTCCTTCAATCATGAATCTATGATCAATCTTTGTCATCAATAATACAATGTTGCTTCCCAAAAATGACAAAATTTTAAAGCTTCTACCTAATAACCAAAAATATTTTTCAAATAATCAAACTATGTCAACACTACCAAGGTCAATCATTATCGTAAGTTGGCTCACAAAGATCCTGTTACCAAGCCTAAAAAGCCATCTTTGGAAGAATAACTTCTTAAAGATAATACCACCACTGATGTTGATTCAGAAGCACCTAAGGAATAACTTCCTCCTTCTGATCCTCCAACCATATATATACCTTCCAAAACTAATATACCTTTTAAACCCCATGCTAGTTATTTTAAATCTCATTATAATTTTCTTGAAGAACTCAACTCTATGCCTTGTAATATTCCTCTTATGGAGTTGGTTCCAACTTCACCTTATCATCATAAATTCCTTATGCAAAAACTTCAAGAAATTAAAGATCCATCTTCCTTAGATGAAGAATCACCTTCTATTGATTCTCAACCTACTAATGTCAATACCACTAAAATTATGTGTCCCTTTTACAAACCTTCTATTGAATTTTTTGAAGAGGTCATGATTAGTGATGAAATTCTTTTTCATGTTGATGATCCACCACTCTTTATCAAAGTAGCCATTCATACCACTCTTATTCAAAAATTTCTAGTTGATGAAGGTTCTGATATTAATGTCACATCTTTACGGATTAAAAAACAACTTGGTTATAACAAGGATTATCTTAAACAAAATCATCTTACTTGTCATGGTTTTGATAAAACTAATCAAAAGCCACTTGGTTGTATTTGGCTTCCATTAACCATTGGACTTACAAAATTTCAAACTAAGCTTATGGTCCTTGATCTTCATTTATCTTAAAACATACTCCTTGGTCATCCATGGACTCATTGAATGAGGGCCATTGCTTCTTTTAGTAGTCAATGTATTAAATTCTTACATAATGGAAAATGATATAAGCATGAAGCCAATCCTAATCTATGGATTATTTAATTACCTAATCCTAAACGTCAATATAATATTCCTACAATTCCTAAGATCAATAATGCTCCTTTACATGAGTTCATCAACATGAATTTTTAATTTACAAGTTACTCTTTTGATGATGATGAGCCCAATGAATTGCAACATACTTTCAATACCACTAAGTTACCTCCATACATTTTGCAATGGATTCCTCCTTCTCTCTTACCAAGAGACCATACTATTCCTCTCATGGATGAGATTACCAACTTTCCCCCTCCATACAATGCTCAAGAGCCTTACTAGAATATGCCTTCACTTGCAATGATTTTGGAGTGGCTAAATTATTTAAAGATCCTCTCATCATGTCTCCTCATACATTAATCAATATTAGGATTTCATCCTCTAAAACTCTCCTAGATTGTCAAGCATGTACAGTTTCTCCAACATATGATGACAAATATATCATGGTCCAAGCTCAATATAGAGAATTAGATTTATAAAATTATTATAAAACCTTAGTCCAAATTAATGATTTTAATTAGGATTTTCATACCATTTCTATGGATCATACTTTAGATCCTGAGGGTCATGTGCCTCCTACCAATCCTCCTCTTATCGATACTCCTTGGGTGGTAGAATAAATTATGTCTTTCAAATATTTGAAATTTCCTACACCTTTGGATCTAATCATTACATCCAATCATTCTTCCATCACTGAATCAAATTTCACATCAATCTCTCCTACTCCATCTACTTCTACTCTCAAAATTACACTTGATGCCAAGGTCACTGATGTTTGCTAGATACACTCTAAGTTTGTTCACCATGGAAATCAAATTCTATATCTTGAAGTAGTTGTTTATTATTATGGTCCTCTTCCTACATTGACTAGTGACAAAGTTATCTTGGAGTTAATTTATGCCTGAGAACCTTAACTTCCCTGGCAACATCATAAACTTGGCAATTTTAAGACTAAAACTCCTTGCTTCAACAACTTCATTGCTAGCATTGATCCTAAAACAAATCCCATTTCTACTTTAAATAATTCACCATACCAATTTAAATATGGAAATGTCATGCTTATTGAAGATACCACTCACATTGAATATGGTACACTATCTTGTCCTCGACTGATTATAGTTTCTCAAGAGCTTTCACCTACTAAACATGATAATTTTAGCTTAATCTTTGACAAATATTGTGAAGCTTTTGCTTTGTCTTATGAGGATATGCATGACATTGACCATAGAATTATGGTGCATAATATCATTACTTATCCTAATGCCAAGCCTATACATAAAAATCAAAGAAAATTTCTACCTGAAGTTTCAACTTTATGTCATAAGGAAATCATCAAATTACTTGATGCTAAATTTATTAAACTAGTGGATAATTTTGAATGAGTTTCCAACATTGTCCCATTTGAAAGAAGGTCACTATGGTTATTTACATTTGTATGGATTTATGTAATCTTAATCTTGTTTATCCTAAGGATAACTTACCTTTACCCTCAATAGATGCCATTATTGTTTCCATGACTGGTTATGAAATTTTATCTCTTATGGATGGTTTCTCGGGATACAATCAGATTCATATTGCCCCTGAAGACCAACATAAGACTACTTTCACCATAGAATGGGGCACCTATTACTATCTCAAAATGCCATTTGGCCTCAAAAATTTTGGAGCCACTTACCAATGTGTAATGACTCACATTTTTCATGATCTCATTCACAAAATTGTTGAAATCTATGTGGATGCTCTTATTGCTAAATCTAAACATCATAAAAATCATATTTATGATCTCACTATCATCTTTGACCATATTCTTAAATATAAAGTTAGACTTAATCCTTAAAAATGTGTCTTTGGAGTCATATTTGAAACATTGTTAGGATTCTTAATCTCTCTTCGTGGCATTGATGTTGACTACGCCAAAATTAGTGTTATTATCAACATGCCTATTCTTCATTTTATTTCTAAAAATTTATACTTATTTAGGCAAGCTTGGGGAAATTAGATGATTCATCCCCAAAATGGCATATAAAATTCATTCCATTAATTCCCTTCTTATGAAAGGTACCACTTTAGAATGGATAGATCCATGTCAAAAAGCCTTTGACAATATGAAAGAATCTTTGCTTCACCCACTCACACTTCGTCCTCCTTCCAACAATAAAACTTTGATTCTATATACTTCTTCCACATATATTTTAGTTGGGGTAATTCTTTCCCAACAAGATGATATAGGAAGAGAGTATGCTATCTACTACATTAGCTGGGGCCTCATCAACTATGAAACACATTATACCAAAATTAAGCATGACTACCTCACCATCTATTTCATAGATAAAAAGCTTCATCAGTATATGATTTACCAAAATACTTATGTCATCATTCATTTAGACCCCCTTCATAATTTATTCTCTAAAGCCTTTCTTCCTAGAGATAGAATTGGTAAATGGATGGTCTTAATTATGTAATTTGATCTCCACATTGTCACTTAAAAAGCTGTTAAAAGGTAAGTCATAGCTGATCAAATTGCCACAACTCCCATTCTAGACACTTATTCTCTTCAAGATGATAATATCCTTTGCATTGAAGGTCTTAATCAAGCTATCTCTCTCAAATATTATTTTCATAACTTTACTACCGATCTTGAAGCCAAAAAACTGATGATCTTCCACTCCCTCTGGTACTACTAAACCAAAAGTAGTTATCAAAGAGCTCCTTGAAATTAATGTTGAATTGTATGAAGATACTTGGAATATTCAATTTGATGGTGATAAATACGTTCAAGGAGCTGGGGTAGGTTCCATTCTCATAAGTCCTCTTGGTAAAATCATCTCTTTAACATTCTGCTTCACCTTTGATGCCACCAATAATATGGCTGAATACAAATCTCTTATCTTAGGCATGAGAGCTGCTCTTGACTTAGAAATTCAATACCTTCATGCTTTAGGTGATTCTCAAATTATTTTCTACCAAGTAAGTGGTGATTATCAATGTAAAAGTGAGAACCTTATCACCTATCATCAAATTGTAACCACTCTTACTAAGGATTTTATCTGTTTTACTATTAAGACTATTCTTAGAGATCAAAATTCTATTACTGATTCCCTTACCTCTTCAGCCTCTCTCCTTAATCCTCATCAAGTTCTTTTTGATCATTCTTTTCTTAGACAAATAAGAAAATCTCCATCTTCAACTCAACTACCAAATTTGCTTATCTTGCATATTGAGGCTATTACCATTCGACGAAGCCCATGGTAAAAAGATATCATTTAATTCTTAGAACATCAAACTTATCCTCGTAATTTAAATTCTCATGAAAAGACATGTATTCATAAGCAAGCTTTCAAGTATGTATTTTGACACAACATCTTTTACTATCACAATGCTGAAGGTATCTTTCTCTATTGGTTTATGAAAGATGAGGCCCCTCCTCTTCTTGAACAAACACATGGGGGAATTTATGGTGGTCACTTTAGTGGACATGCTACAACATGGAAATGACTATGTATGGGTTAATTTTGACTTACTCTTGAAAAGGATGCAATAGAATAGGATAAAAAATTACTCCTTGTCAACTTCATGATGATCTTATCCATTCACTTCCTGCCAAACTTCAAACTATCAAATATCCTTGGCCATTTTCCATGTGGGGATTTGATCTCATTGGTAAACTTCCTTGCTCCCAAGATGGGCATGTCTTTATCATCACTGCTACCGAATATTTTACCAAGTGGGTTGAATCCATGCCCCTTATTAATGTCACTAGTCTTACTATTTCCAAATTTATTCTTGATCAAATCATTTATTGCTTTGGTGTTCCTCATACCATCATTTTTGATAATGGTGGTAATTTTAAAAAAAAACATGTTAAATAACTTTGGAATAAATTCAAGATCAATCACAAACTTTCCATGCCTTATCATCTACAATACAATGTTCAAGTGGAGGCCACTAATAAAATTCTCAAAAAAATTCTCTAAAAGACAATTCATGAAACCCACATGGATTGGCATATTCATCTTTACTTTGCATTTTGGACCTATCAGACTAGCATACATACTACCACTAGGGAAACTCCATTTTTACTAGTCTATGGTTTTGAGTTAGTTCTTCCTTTAGAAGTTGAGCTTCCTTATTTTTATATAACTCTTCATGGCATTATTCCTAATGAATAATTACATGAAGATCATTTTTATGCCCTTGATCTGCTTGATGAATTCCATCTTTCTACCTTGCAACATAACTACCAATACAAGGCTCGTATTTCTAGAAAACATAATAAATGTGTTAAAATCCACACTTTTTAATGTTGGTAATCTTGTCCTTAAATTAGACTACACCCATAATAAAGAAGGTAAATATGCCTAAAAATGGTGGGGCTCATATTTAGTTAAAGACATTCTTGGTCCAAAAACTTACTGTCTTCAAACCAATGAAGGCCATAGTTTCAAAGAGCCCGCCAACACTTAATTCTTTAAAAAGTACTTTGCCTAAACATTTACTTCTTTTCATGTTTTCTATCTACATCTATCTAACATATTTTTGTAGGTTAATTAAGCACATGTCTTTCCCTTTATAGCGAGTTCCCTCTCCTTTCACAAACCTTTAGTCCTCCCTTTTGGTCTTTTGGTTTCTTGATGTACCATAGTCTTCTTTATCTTCTTGCATTTTCTCTTATTTTTTGCACCCCTTGGGTTAGTTGCTTTGTAAGACCTCAGATAGAACCTGACATTCCTAAAAAAATCACCATGTTTTACTTATTTTTCACATACTTTTTGCTTGCCAATATTGTTTTGGTATCCCATGGGTTTTTATTTTGTGATTTCTTTTATAAGAGAGTGGATATGACCCAACATCCCTCACAAAATTACCATTTTTTTAATTATCTCACTTTATTTTTTATCTCTTGCTTATTGGTACCCCTTAGGTTTCTCTTTTATGTAGTTGTAGTGTAATACTATGGATAGGCCCTGACCCTCCTCATAAAATTACCATATTTTCATGTTTTTTATCATTGTTGTCAACTCTAGATTTTTTCTTCTTTGGTTAGATGAAATTTTCACAACAATCTATGTTAGCATGTTTTCCTCCATTTCCCTCATTCTCATGATAAGGAATCAAAATTTATTGTCATTGTATCCCTCTTTGCCCTTTTTCATGTTTTTTACAATTTGAAGCAATTCAAATTGTTCCATCTATCACTCCTCTTGATTTTCACTTTTCTTTCACTCCACATTGGATAAAACAAGGTCAAAGTCAAGATAAAACTTTTATTTCACCTTGATTTACAAGACTCTTAGACCCCATACTCTTTGAGGTTCTCTCTCTTAGCAACCTGCTCCCAAGTATTCAAATGAAAGTCATATTTAGCACCCATGTTTGGTTTTCTAAATCCGTATGGAGGAGGAATAGAAAATACCATTAAGAAAGTTAAAAGCCAAATAATTTGAAATAAAAGGCGATGATATCTAAAAGGCAACATACAAATCTCAAAAGTCAAAATCACACCAAAATACATGATTTCAAGCACATCTCCTATCTCCAATCAAAGCTAAAACTCCATAGTTGGCCTCACATAGAGTCAAGGTCCTTTGGGGTGTGGTAGGCCAGTAGATTGTAATATGGGATTTAAAAAAAAACTCTATGCTAATACCTACTTTCTCATGAAAGTACCTAATATTTTTAGTAGACCGAAGGCTCTGTAAGGGGTCCTAAAAAATGGGGAACATATCATGGGGAGGTAGGTCCATTTTAATTTTCATGTATTTAGCCTTCATGGAATGATCTATATACTCCATTTTTTGACCTAAGACTTGTGTGGCTAAGATAAGTTTTTTATAGTCCTTAAGGTTGAATGTCCTCTTATTTTGAAAAACCTAATTTGAGTGTCTTGAATTCAATAAAGATTTTCTCTACCTTGGTTTTTCCTTCATTCTCCCCTCCACCCATTTAAATTCTCCCTTGATAGATAAATTATGATTCCAAATATATTTTCCTTTCTTATTTAATTCCTTTTTCTTCATCTCTTAAAAACATGCTAACACTACTTTGTTTCAGTTTTATCTATCCTTAGAGTGAAACAACATGTTTGAGCAACTATGGATTACCTTTCTTTACACCATGATTTTACATTTCTAGACTTAATTTACTTTCCTTTTACCATTTATCATTTTTTTGCTATCTTGTTGTTATGGACACCTGAGTTCATACCCCTTTTCCATTATTGAGTGAGGTTGGTTTATTTCTTCTCACTCGATGATGTTGTTTTCCTTTTATGCATCCTTTTTCCATTGATGATTGAGATGTGGATTGTTATTGTTCACTCATCAATGTTGTTTTACCTTTTTGTTTCTTATTTTACTATCCTGTTTGACATGTAACCTTGGTCTGACTTGGTGAGTTTGCCTTTCTTACTTAAATATGGCTTGTTTGAGTTTTTTAGTCTTTAGTAGACTTGGATTGTGTTTACCCAATTTACTCTTATTGTTTGACTTAGTCATTTGGTCTAACATAGAACCTATCACCCAAGCTTGCCAAATTTCCCAAGTATGTCCCATCCTCATAGCACCAACTATCTTGGCTTTTCTTGCATTTTGTTATCTTTAGTTTTGTATTCTTGGGTTTGTCAAAAGCAGTCTCTATGCCCTACACAATCAAAACTAACAACACAACAGACAACCATCCCATGATAAAGGTAATTCAAGGTACACATTACATTAAATTTTTAGTTATTTACTTTTTTAGATTAGTTTCCATTTCAGTCATTTACTTTTAGTTATTTTATGATTTAAAATACTATAATTTATTTAGAATTAACGTTGTGTGTTACTATATTCTTTCTCAAAGCACCATCCCCTGTTGCATCTTAGTGACATGTGATGAGCTTCAACTAGGGCATATGTATACACAATATTTTTAAGCTTTTATCAAATACTGATGCTTTATATCTTACAATAATCCATCAAGACTCAATCTCTCTGAGTGCACGCCTTAAGGGGTGCACCAAGAAAGGGGTGGGTAGACCTTTGGTGCTTCATAGGATTGTTGTTCCTTTTTTTCACATTATTACCAATCCAACTAGATCTTAAAACCATTATTTAAGCTATTACTCCTCCCTTGCACACTCCTCTAGTATTTTCCTCTTTCTATCCCTCCTTTTCTTGCCTTAATTCCCTTTTAGTTAGTTGGCTGTACTAGGTCGACTGAGTTAACCTTGTACTATCTAGGAGTAGTTTTAACTCTTTGAGTTTGTTAGCCCTTCGGCTGACCTAGCTCAGACCTAGTGAATTATCCCCAAAAACACACTGGGTCAACTGGATCGACCCTGTACAGTCAACATTTCTAGAAATATTTAGGGTAAAGACCCACTTATAAATACAAGATCATTTCATCATTATTTCATATATGCAATAAAGAGTTATTATTCACTTGTGCTTTTTCACAATATGCTCTTCTACCATTATACTTGAGGAAACTTAGCTTAGGTTTATTATTTGGAGAATCTAGTCTTATGGATAAGTCTTAGATGCTTTGGCCTTTCTTAGTGATCCTTACAAACTACAACCTCTTGCAAAGCCCCTTTGGTGAAGGGAGAGATTGAATCTTGACAGGTTCACATTCAGGTAAGTATATTCTAACGTTGTTCTCCTCTCTTTTAGTAGATATAAGTAGTATAAGTGTTCACTATTTTTTATATTTCATGTATTATGAAGTTACTTATACTTACTTTAATTGAATTTCTCTATGCATATTTGTTTTATTGTTTCTAAACCCCACTTTTTACCATAAACTTTGGTGTGCACTAGATTAGATTTACTTTATTATTATTAGAATAAGTGAATGTTTTAAACCTTAGGACTCCATTAGGGTTACTATGTGATTATGTTAGCCTGTACGATTTGAAACCTTCCCAGCATGATATGTTGTGACAAGTGATCCCCTAATCAGGTCTAGCAGATCCCCATATTGGTCATGCTCTCGCTTAACAAGTGTATCCTCAATTGGAAGTGTAGGTATGCTCTATCTTCTCTGAGCCAAATTGATTTATAGATATGATGCATTTAAAATTGCATACACTTCCTTTGTATGTATTATTGTTTGGGGGCACAATCCATTTATAATTTCATTGAGCCTTCACATATGGATTCTAACTCGATTAATAACAAGATGATTTTTATTTTCTTATTTATGTGCTTACTTATTTATTTGATTTTATTGTTGTTATCTTGGCTCAACCCATTGTGATAATAAGGTCATCCTTATGATGATTCTTATATCATACTTATACTTGAGTCCATCCATTGACATACATCACCATTATCATAATTATTTTTTTATCATTGGTGTATTGTTTCCATTTTTTGATTGGATTGGGAGTTAGTCCTTATACACATTGTATCCAAACCATCACAATGTTTTATATTATGATGCATAATATTATATGCTACATTAAAAATCAAGTGACTGAAGATTATATGTGATGTTTCACTACACTAATAGTATCTCATTATTTAATCCAATTATCTTGGTCATCTTTGACCTCATCACATCATCACATTTTCTTTGATCAAATCAAAATAATTGAACATTTTGGATGTATCAATGTTAATTAGGATGTGCATCTCCAAATAAGCATGTAATAATAGATTCATGCATATTGATCAATTATTATTCTTATCCAATCCAACATTATTTATTATTCATCATATTCTCTCCCAATTTATAATAGAATTACATCAACCTGAGGTCCCTATGGACCATGTAGGCATTAGTCAATACCAATCAATTTTTGAGGTCAGCTAGGCCACCTTTGTTTCATTCTTATTAACATCCATATTCTTCCAATCCATTATACCATTATTCTTCAATAATCTTTTTCTTCTTCCAATCATCTCTCTCATCACTTTGCACATTCTCATGTACCTGGTGTTTTGTGGCTTCTTTAGTGTTTAAAAATTCATTATACCATCACACCTATGTTTGTACCTGCTCATCCTTAATCTATGTAACATGTTATATCCTTGAATTATGTTTGCCAATCTGCCCTGTTGGGATAGAATATTTAGACTGATAAACAATCACATTTTCCCTTATGAGGAAAATCAATTTAATAAATGGTCATTCTTCCATATTTGGAAATTTTTTATTATTTAGCTTTTAGTCTAATTCTAAGCTCTGTAGCTTTCATCCTCTTTGAACAAATCAAAGTAGGCAACTTGTTTCAAGATAGATCATTCCTTAAACCTACACCTTTCACTCTATTTGGGGTATGTTAAAGTGTGCCACTTATCTTGGGATGCATCCGTATAGATTCCTCCTCTTTGAGGTTAATTATTTCTATACTCTATTCATTATTAGACAATAATAATTGCAAGCATTAGCTTGACCAGATTAATATGGGTTAATTTCACTTTTCTTCTTATTTATTTTCTTCAATTCTAGGGCCTATCCATCAATCCTAATTTTTGGCCACTCCCTCAAGGGGGCATCATGGGCATCTCAAAATTTGTTTGGGACATCTTTGTGAACTTATTTTTAGTAAACTTAATAAGATTTAACAAAACATGAACACATCATTATTCAATATTTATTGTGATCATTCTAGCGACTTTTTCATTCTTTAAAAATATATTATTTTTATTGTATCTTACAATGCTTTCTCAAATAAGATAAAAATATAGACATTCGATTTTCACCACTTTCATGTTGAAATTACACATTAGAACCATTTATGACAATAACAAACAAATCACTAAAACATGTAAACTCTTTCATACATATTGCATATACCTCTTAAAGTATATTGGGACAATACATTGTAATCAATTGTTAGCTTCACTTAATTCATTTCGAGTCAAATTATGACTGTGTAAGAGACACTTTAGATTAATTAGATCGAATGGTTTTTTAACTTTAAAAAATCATCACTTTTCATTAAGTTAATTAACCTTAATTGATTAAATTAATCTTCATCTAATTAAAAATTCTATAGCTTTTGAAATTATCCTATTTTTCTTAATCATTAATTAAATTATTCCTCAATTATCATGGTAAGTGGTCAAGTTGATCATGTTATCATCAATAAATATTAGGAATGATGACATCATCATGAAAGTTGTCAAGTATTTGCAAAATATTAGGAATAATGATATCATCATGAAAGTTGTCAAATATTTGCAAAACCACAGAATCTGGTAAGCTATGCCTAATTAATTCCATATATTAATTGTATTTTACCTACCAAATTTGACTAAATCTCATCCATTCATCTCAATTGTCATTCAATGGTAAAGAACAATTTGAGGAATCTATATAAATACAAGGGCCATTTATTATTGTTCTTAAGTCTTGAATATATTAATGAAATGATGCCATTTTTGCTAGCCTTTCAACCATTTCTTTTATTTGATGGATCACTCTAAAGTGTAAGGGGATATGTTTCCCGTGTGACTACATTACAATATTGACAAAGACTTCAAGCTCTACGCCTGGGTACAAACATGTATGTATACTAGTTAGAAGCAACATCTATAAGGGTGGTAATTGGCTTGATTTACTTGTCTCTTTTAGATCTTACCCAATCTGAGAAATCATGCTTGATAAGTTATGTTTGTGAATTTGTTTTATCTTGAATACTAACAAAAAAAACTAACCGTCTCTGATAATCGTAGTCTACATTATTATCTTGCTTCTCAAGATGTCTTAGATTTTCTCCCAACTTGCCCCCTTTTCATTTCCTCATGTTTTTGTCTTTCTTTTGTTAATTTTTTTTTCTATTACCCAATGATTTCTTTTCTTTTCATTCAATTTTTTTATTATTCTATTCTTGTTTCATCAATTATGTTAGATGTTCTTATCTAATTTATCATCAAATTGTTGAAATATTGACTCTTTAATATTCTAACTAATTAATACATATTAGTTTTGGTTTATATAATTCATTAAAATATTAACTTTTAATTTTTTTTAATATTTACAAACTATAATAAATTAATATTTAGAAAAAATATATTTTAATCTTTTATTAATTTATTCTTCAACTATCTAAATTTACAACATTTCATTGTTCACATTTAAATATAGAAAGTTAAATTTACAATCTTATCATTCTATTTTTTCATCTTAATGATGATTCATAAAGTAACCTAAAATATTGATTTAAATATTTACATGATTTATCTAATTTTTTTATTCATAAATAAATATGTTTTTATCTTTAATAAAATTGGTAAAGTAAATTAATTAAAATAAAAAAAATAATAAAAAATACACATATATATATTTATTTAATAAAATCAAAAGTAACTGGACTATCAAAAAAATCTTAATGATTAATTAATTATTAATTTTTTTTTTATTATGAATGAATTAATAATAAAAATGAACTAACCAAATGATTAACCATACTATTAAATTAAAAAAATCTTAACCATACGATTATTATGCATTGATTAATAATAAAAATGAAAACGAACTAAACCGGGGTTTTCTAGTATTATAACATTGAAGATAAATTAAAAAAATAAATATCTAAGTTGGAAAAAATAACAAGAAACTTAACCTACATTAATTATAAGGTGATTTTTAATACTAAAATATCTTAATAATATATGGCCTACGAGTTAGTCTTTATAAATAAAAAAGTGAATGATTAATACTAAATTATCTTTAACATGCATGGCCTACAAATTAGTCTTGATAAAATTAATTTGAATGGTTGAAGAGGGTTAATGGCTAAAAATAGATAAATATATTATTTATTAGAATTGAAAAGGGTTAGATAATAAAAATATGTTAAAGAAGAAAAAATATTAAGACTTATATTTATTGAAAGGATTTTGTAAATATATAAATTTATTATTATATATTTGTGTTTATTTTTATTATATATTATTTGTTTTTATATATAACTCTTATTTACATTTTTTTTAGTTATTCATTTATTTATAAGTGTAATTTTTCTTATTTTTTATTTATCAATCATTTTAATAATTCCTTAATCTATGTTTCTTTATCATATATAATTTAGATATCGAATTCTAGTTCTTGTTCTTCATATGATATTGATTATAGTTAAAATAATCTAGTTATCGAATTCTTCCATTTGTAATGGATTCATCTATGTACCTTGTGATAGTCATTTTATAAAATTTAAATATTTCCTATAGGTAAGCTTAGATGTTTTGTATGTCAATGGTGGAATAAGTTTCCAAAAGAATCACTTATTTAAACACATAGTTAGGCCTCAACTTACTCTTATTAAGCATCAATCTAAGAAACACTTATCTAACACCTATCAAGAGAACAACTAAAATTTACACATTAATAAGAATAGCCCTAAATGATATATGATTATTTAATTATGGTGTGCTAATGCTAAAATATACATAAAAGTCACATAAAGTTAAATTTAAAAAAGGTTAAAGGTTAAATATAAAAAGATGATTAAGCCAAAGAGTTGCATTTTATTATAGTAGAACATGATTAAACACACAAACACACATACATAGGTGGGATAACTATGTGTGGTTTGAGCCCTCTTCAGAGTATTATAATATAGAAAACACTCAACCACTAATTAAGAAGTGGTTCAAAATATCAAATCCATCTGTTATATCCTTTTAGATGAAGTTTGTGTTGAAAGTGGAGATAGGGTTTTAAGGCAAAAGAAGATAAATTCATGATTTGTGCATAAGACTGACGTTAATAAATCTCACAAAAATTACTTAGACAACTAAGCACAGTGATATGTGATAGGATAAACCATAAAAATAAATATGAACTATACTAATAGACAATACCAGTTGCCGCAAGTGTCTGAGTAATTAACAACAACATCTTGGTAGATTTTGACTATTTGTTTCCTAAGCTGAGCAATCACATAGCCATTTTAGAGTATTTTAGTGGACTATACATAGGCAATGAGCAATATAAAATAAAATATCAGCTAAGTGCATTCTTTATTGTCATTTATATATTTAGTAAGTGTAATTAATCTCTATTTAGCAATTTAAATTTGCATGTGGAATGCCCTATATTATGCAATTTGAATTTCAATGCTTTTTATCTATTTAGATCCACTAAATTGAAAATAAGTTAAAACATTATGGTGAGTTTGACATAAATATTTATCAGATTATAAAATAAAATTGATAGATTCTATAAATCTATGAGAAATTATTAGGATAGATTGAGCAAATTTTATTAGATATATTAGATTGTTGGCATTTTATAGGATTGTGATGGATAGGTAACATATTCTATGACATTATGAGACATTATATGAAGAATGATGAAATTGTTAAAATTTTACACCACATAAATTAAATTTTATATTATAATTATGTGAACACAAATAATAAATTAGGTCTAAACCCTAATGTAGGAGAAATATGAAACCCTAATAAGGAAGAATGAAACCTTAAGGGAAAAGACCCAGGGTTTTCCATGCTCAGGACAAAGATTGGGCTCACCAGATTGTTTTAACTGATTTTGGATATAATTGATCTAAATAGGAAAAAAATACTAAATTTTAGATTGCATAAGATAGGGCATTCCACATACAAATATAAAAAGCATTCCACATACAAATATAAATTTACAAACACATTGATTTCATTTATTAAAATATTTAATGAGTAAGACAGAAGTCACTTAACTGATATTATGTTATGTATTTCTCACTACCTATGTATAATATACTAAAATTCTATGCGATTGATTTGTCATTACTCAACTCAATAAACATATTATCAAATTTTACTAAGATGTTGCTAGAAAAGCCCAGACACCTATGGTAATCATTAAAGTCCACTATCTACCAATAATATTTCTATGCATTTTTTGGTCTATGTTACCACAAATCATAGTGTTTACTTGTTTAGATGATTCATGTATAATTTGTTAACCTTGATCATATGTGTAAATATTGATTTTGTTTTCCTTTATCTTGAAAACCTAGCTCCAATTTTAACATAAGATTGACCTAAAAGAAGGGAAGTGAAATATGGGTTGGACATATCCAACCACTCCCTGTTGAGTGGTTGAGTAGTTATTACATTAAAATAATATAATGAGGGCTCAAACTGCACATAACTCTCCCACCTATGTGTATCTATGCTCAATCATGATCCACTAGAATGCAATGTAATAATTTTACTTCATACACTCGACACAATGTCACTTTGTCCTTGCATTTGTAGACATCTAATTCCCATCACTATCATGCCAAGATTGCAAGTCTAAATGACTTTCCACAATAATGCACAAACTAGACTAAAATCACCAAAACATTATAATTTGGTTGTACACATCACGTATATATGTCGATAAGCTTACATGTATCCTTGATTATGGAAATGCATTTTATGGAATTGATATATTCTCCTAATTCACTTAGAGTCAAATTATGACAAAGCAAAAAAAAAATTTAGACCATTGAAGTCATCTAATTCATCCACACACATCATGTGCGTGTGCTAATTCACATCTATAATGCCCTAATTAGGGTATTACCCTATACGTAATTGACACTTTCTAATTCAATTTGAGTCAAATTATGACTAAGTAAATTGACATTTTTGACTATTTTGATTAAAAAAGTGACCAATTTATAAATAATTACAAAAATACTAAGTAAAATCATTAAGGAAAAAAATTACATTAATAACTTAAGTGAGAAATTCAAATAAAGTTATGGAATATCTATCATTGAAAATTTATAATTCAAAATATTTGGGCCATGGCATCATCATGGGGGTGTCATCCATAAAACATTAATGGAGATAACTATCAAGATTAAGGCCACCCATGTCTTATTAGTGCTCCATTATTCCAAATATTACTGGTCATATTTATTTCTTATCCCTCAAAAGTTAAATGGATTCGTGACCCTCCATCTTGATCTTGAGATGGATAGCCACAAATTAGTTTTTTCGTTTTCAAAAAACTTTAAATACATGAGTCACTGCCATAACCTTTAATCTCTTTTTGGTGTATAAAATATATGTAAAAATATCTCTAGAGAACTTCACTCATCCTTTCAAAGTTGATCAACTCAAGAGCCAAATCCATTGGTGAAAGGAGAGATGTATGGTGATGTTTGTGCTACTGTATTGGCAAGGACTTAGAGTACCAAATCTAGGCATAAACACTATGGATTTAAAAGGAAATTTTGTGAAAATGTTGAAATAAATAGTGAAATCACCTCCAAAAACTATGAAATCATCCTTGTTTTGGGCTTACTCTAAAAAATCATCAATTTGAAGCACTGTGTTGTGAAATCATCAAGGGTAGCTGTGAATTCATTTTATAAGTTTTAGGGGCTTTCTATGTTTTTGGAAAACTATGAATTTGAAAATATTAACTACAAAATCATTATCTGTATTTGTAAAATCATTTTGTTCTTTCTATGTTTTGTTTTTCAAGTTTTTGAAAATTGTGAAATCGAAGCATGAATTTTTGAAATCATCTTGCATAGCTATGCAAACATTATAACTATAAAAGTGGGTGATATAATTATGAATTTATAGTCTGTAACTATTAAATTATGCTAAACATAAATGTGAAATCATTATGCTTTGTTTCTGTATTGTCCATAGGTTTTTTGAAAATTATGAAATCGAAAGACATAAGTGGGAAATCATAACTATCAAATTATAGGAAAACTATGAAATCATGAAATATAACTATCAAATCATAGGAAATAACTACTAAATCATATAACTAGGTAGTGAAATCAATGAGGTAAGTTGTGAAATCATTCATAAACTACGGAATCGTTCGTGTAATTTTTTTGTGCTTTCTATTTTTTTTATGTTTTTTTTTAACTTGCAATTTCATAGTTTACACTTTAATGTGTAACTACAAAATAATTCTAGAGGGTATATTTTCATGGTTTTAAGCTAATTTGTAGGTGGCCTTCATTATCTAATCAAGCACAAATCAATCTCGTAATACTTCTTATAGGGAATCAAACAAAACAAAAGGAGTTTATCATAGTAACAAAAATATTTCACATTATCTTTTGGTGCTTTAAAAAATTGTGCAAAGAAATTCTTTTTATTATCATTTCAAAGTTCTAAAAAAAGGCCAAATTTCAATCATATTTATATAAGTGTTTACAAAAAACAATCACATTTAGACTTAGAGCTCCTAATAGGACTTTGCTTTTTGTTATTTATTTTTGTAAAACATTAGAGTAGTTTTCATAAAAAATTGTGCCTATACTCTCGCTTTGTCTCCTTTAGGGAACTTAGGTGACTAAAAATGCATTATTTTACTTTTTTAATTAAGTTTAATTTAATAATGTTGCATATTATTTCTCCTTATTCTTAGGGACTAGGATGACTCAAAAATGACCAAGTTCTTCTTATTTTCTTTTTAGATTGTGAGTGGGAGTTATTCACCTCCTCATAGGTTTTTTAGGTGGACATTGACCTAGGGTTTCATCTCCAAATATTATTCCAGACCTAATTATCTATTGGTTTATATAAATTGAGCATTTTAAATAGATGGGATAGTAACTGAGTGGTTAACCTGACTAGATGAAAGAGGATTTGGGTCAAGTGTCAGTCTAGACATTAGACTTCACTAGGTGCTACATGGCTGAAGTTGTTATGCAAGGGACAATACCATTGCATAAAAATCTAAGTAATTTGAATCCATTGATGGATATTTATTGTGTCCAATTATTTTAGGCACTTGTAGACCATATATATAAACCAAATCAAAACCTTAGATTAATTGACCCCACTTACCATGGATTATCTTACCAAATGTTGAGTTACTTCGGTGCTATAAGTTAATTAAAACATATCAATTCTTGAGAGATAGAGGGTGATTATAAAACTCTACCTAAATACACTCTTTATTTTTGGATTAATGATTAATTCCTTTCAATTCTGGTATATTAGTAGAAGTTTTAGTAGATACTATGCACACCTTGTGTCAGTTTAGTGTAAAAGCATGCAGTTAGGTGCTTCTTCTTTGCTTACATTGTGAGTATAAAATAAACTATCACACAAAAAAATAGGTCCTAAAACCTCTCAAACCCAATTCAAAATCCATTTTCAAATATTTGATCTAAGGACAATTAGTTTGCACTTAAGTCTTGCTTATGACTTGGGCTTAAGTGTTTTACTCTTTATGTTTAGGTCACATCACATCACTTGGATTGGATTTTGATTTGATTTTAGAGCCTTATCTAAGTGTGAGTATTGTCCCATATTTTACACATTATCATATATTTACACATTGATGTGTTATGCTATTTGAATTACCATTTGACACTTGGCCATTTTTCACAATGTTACATTTATCATTTCAAAAAATAGCCTTTGTCTCACTTGGTACCATTAAAATTACCATTTAATTTTTGATTTAAAACTTATATTTTATTTAATTAACCTATACCCTAATTTATTGCACCATTCAACTTTATTTTTTATTATTTGTAGTTACGCTACCCATTTTCTTCTAAATCTTGAACTTAGATTTTATTGCATTTTCTATACGATCTGAGTTTTTGGACCATTCAACCTTATTTTGATTTGATGATGGAGAAAAACCATGGTATCATTGTCATTTTATATGGTACTAACACATTTCATACTTTGGTTTTCTTGGGTTAGCCTACACTCTAAGTACCAAGATTGTTCTACCTTCTTCTAGTTTGCCGATTTTGACCTACCAAGGTCAAGCATTCCAAAGACTTTGATTTTTATGATTCTATGTCATTACATTATCCTAGCTGATTATAAATTTTCTAAGGACCATTTGATAGTGTTTTAAAAATCTAAATTGAACTAAATATATGTTTGAAACATTGGTAAAAAATTGTTTATTATTCCAACCATGCAGAGATACACTCATAGTGGGGTATCTTCTAGCCCTAGTTACAAGGAAGAACACTTTTATGATGGAGAAGAACATTTGGTCATATAATAATAAATACATACCATTATGGGATTAAACTAAGGTATATACATTTGAAATCAACCACTTGAAGACCAAGATGAGGCTCTCTTAAGATTGATAGAATTAGGAGCTAGACTCCCTTCATATTTTACAAAAGAATAATTGCATACCCTCATTCAAATATAAGAATAATAGTACAAACCAATTATTAAACAAGAACAACCTCACACTCAAGTGCCCAAACCAACCATTACTTCTTCTAATAAATTGAAAGGGTTTATTAGTGGATTCCTCCAAAATAGGACATATTATTACATCTACAAATTAGTTAATGCTATGTAGATCAAATTATCGATGACTTAAATACTTATTTGGATACAAACTCATTTAAAAATACCATGTATGTAGAGAAAAATTATTTATATAAACAATTGGAACTAGACAAAATTAACCCTAATCATGAGGTAGATCCTTTAGTTCCTCTTGAACAAGTTATGATAACAAATGCTTCACACCAAGTTCTACTTGATACATGGTACATGTTCTTCAACCATCAAGAAACCATTCCCAATACACAATGTGTACCCAATACTTCTCATCAAGTGCCAAATCACTCCTAATAATAAGTCATTAATAATCCACCACCCTAATAAGCAATGGATAATTTATAGAATGTAAGACCAACTTCTTATAAATATTATAACAAGTTTTGATTATGAACCAATAATGGAAACATCTTCTTATAAATCAGTGCTAGGTTCCTCAAAATTATTACATTCCTTATAACTCACAATAATAGATTCCTATGAATCAATATTAGATACATAAGGATTAACAACATAACCCTTTGAATCAACAATGTCATACCTATCCTATGTGCCTTAGAACCAACAAAAAACACTAAACTAAGCACAAAACATGGGACATAGGGTGCACATTCCCACCAAAACCATACAAGGAGGATCCATTCCTACCCACACCAGCCCTAACCAAACCTATCAATTTATGAACATTCAACAAAACTATCTCCTTCTATTGCAAACCACTCCAAATATCCAAGAGTGGAACACAATGAAGGAGGTAGTCTCAAGCATTCAAACAGGTAACCAGACAAAAAATTACATGTTTGATGAGATATGACCTTATCAATTTGATGTAAGCATCCTTTAATTACCCTTCCCACCTCATTTTAAGGTTCCCAAATTTGATAAATATAAAGGGAAGGGTGATTCTAGAGAGTTTATACAAGTCTTATTTATTGCATGTCAATAGATATCCTATAATAGTGTGTATGTGCTTATTTTTATGTATCTTGGGTGGACAAGCCTTGGAGTGGCTTTTCAAATTGCCTAAAGGATCGGTAACAAATTTCAAAAATTTATTGGAAAAATTCATTAACCATTTTTCTTAAAATATTGAGCATAATATGCAGATGGTTGACTTATGTAAATCCAAATAGAGGGATGGAAAAAGTTTCATGAGATATCTACTATTGAGTTGTGGAGCTAAAAGCTACATTAAATGTGCAAATGTGGAGTTTGTTGGGTTACACAGTAACCGACATCGGTCAGTTCCAACTGACATCGGTTAGGGGTCGACTGACATCGACAGACATCAGTTAGAACCAGTTAGGGGTCGATTGACATCGGTCAGGGGTCAGCCGACATTGGTCATCTGTAGACTGACACTGACTTTTTTGCATTTGCATGCGTTTCTAGAACTATTCTAATTTTGGACGGACATTTAGTTTGCATGTAAAGACTAATTTTAGTCTTGAGTCCACTTTTCTAATTATTGTTTGGTTTGGGTTCTATTTAAGAGACCCATGGGGCTGTATTGTAATGTGTGCAGAAGAGCAAGATCAGTTGATCTGTGGGGTAGCAAGATCAAGGAGATCTGCAAGTGTGCCAAGGTTGTGTGCAAGATTAGTTAGATCTGTGGGGTAGCAAGATCAAGAAGATCTGCAACACAAGAGTAAGCAAGGTCAATTATATCTGCAAGGTGTAAGATCAAGGAGATCTGCTAGAGGAGGGAACAACTCAGTGTTGAGTTGGTTGTAATTGATTGAGAGAGAGAAATCTTGAGGGAGAATTATTGTACACCCAAGAGGTGTGGGAAGAAGATATTTCTTCATTGTATTTCCTTTTGGAAGAGTTTAATATAGATTGTATTGTTTCTCATATCACCTATTCTTTGCTGTTTCTAATTTTTAGTTACTTATTACTTCTGGTTTAATTCTGTGTTTAGTTGCTTATACAAAAGTAATCAATTGTACTCTAAGGAGGATCCTAACAGTTGGCATCAGAGCTAAGATCACTAACAAGTGGTAGAGTAGGTTAGTGTTTGTTGATTATAGGTCACTCACAGGGGTTTCTGTTTGAGTGGGAGTAAAGCAATGGCAAAAGAAAGTAAACTAAGAATGGAGAAATTCAATGGCAAGAATTATCAATTATGGAGGATGAAGATAGAAGATTATCTGTATCAGAAAGATCTGTACTTACCGTTGGGTGGGGTTTCAAGTAAGCCCACATATATGCAAGATGAAGAATGGAGTGTTCTTGAGAGAAAGGCTCTTGGTGCTATAAGGCTGAGCTTGGCATCGTCTGTGATTTCAAACTTATCACAGGCAAAGACAATGGTAGAGTTAATGGAATCTTTGGCAAATTTATATGAAAAACCCTCAGCTTCGAATAAGGCATTTCTTATGAAGCAATTATTTAATTTGCAAATGTAGGAAGGTGGATCGGTATCTAGTCATCTTAATGATTTCCATGGATTAGTAAATCAGTTAATTTTAGTCAAAATAGTTTTTGATTATGAAATTAAGGCTCTCTTAATCTTATGCTCTTTACCTAAAAGTTGGGATAGCTTGGTAATGGTAGTTAGTAATACTGCGTCTGCTTCAAATATCTTGAAAGTTGATGATGTTGTTAGTGTAATCATGAATGAAGAAATTCACAGGAAAAACATAGGGGAAACATTAGGTAATGCTTTAAGTGTTGAAAGTAGGGGAAAGCAAAGAGAGAAGATCAAGCAAGGGAAATCAAGGTCAAAGATAGGCACTAGATCCAAATCTAGAAATGGAAGAATAACCTGCTAGAATTGTGGAAAGAAAGGGCATGTAAAGAAAGATTGTTGGTTGGTAGAAGATCAACATGAAGGAAATAAAGAAGCAAATGATGTAGGTATTGTTGCACATGATGCTCTTATATGTTCCTTGGATAAAGTAGAATCTTGGGTTTTAGATTCTGGTGCCTCTTTCCATGCAACCCCAAATAGAGAATTTTTTAATGATTATGTCTATGGAGACTTTGGAAAAATTTATTTAGGGGATGGTAAGCCTTGTCAAATTGTTGGCAAAGGAAAAGTGCAGCTGAAATTGCAGACTGGCAACAATGGGTGTTGAAGGATGTCATGCATGTTCCCATCCTGAAGAGGAGTCTAATTTTTGTAGAAAATTTGGGTGATGAGGGTTGCACAGTAACTCTCACAACTGAATTTTGGAAAGTTTCCAAGGGTGCACTTGTATTAGCAAGAGGTAAGAAAGTAGGTACATTTTATCTATCTACTTGTATTACTGATTCTCCTTCTATTTTATCTACTTTAGCTGTAGATGCAAAGATGTGGCACCGTAGGCTTGGTCACATGAGTGAGAAGGGAATGGATGTTCTTAAGTCAAATGGTAAGCTTTCAGATTTGAAAAGCATAGATCGAGATTTTTGTAAGCATTGTATTTTTGGGAAACAGAAGAAAGTGAGGTTTCTTGAAACTGGGTCAAAAAAGAAGAAGCACAGGTTAGAGCTTGTTCACACAGACATGTGGGGACTAGCTCAGGGAGCTTCTATTTGAGGATCACAGTATTATGTTTCTTTCATTGATGATGCTACAAGAAAGGTATGGGTTTATTGCATAAAGAGGAAATCTGGTGTTTTTGACACATTTAAGAACTGGAAAGCCTTGGTTTTCAATGAGAAGCTGATGGACAGTGATCAACTCAAGAGGCTGAATAATTCTAAGTAGGGAAATGTTGATTTGGACAAGTTTATGATCCAAAATGAGCTCACGAGTAAAAATCATCACTCAAGAAAACATAGACACTGACGTCGATCAGGCAGAGATCGATGTCAATCAAGCAGGAACCAACGTTAGTTTGGTGGAGACCAAAGTCAGTGATGTCAGGCAGGTGGAAACTGACATCGGTCAGGTGAGAACCGATGTCAGTCAGGTCAGTCAGGTGGAACCGACATTGGTCAGGTGCAGACTAAGAGATGACCAAGATTGGTCACTGTTAGAATGAAATTTGGGCAGACAACAAGCTATCAATGAGTCTCAAACACCCATGAGGAGGTCCAAAAGGGTAAGTAAGCCTCAAAATCATTATTCCCCTTCTTTATACTACTTGTTGCTCACTGATGGTCGAGAACCAGGAAGTTTTGAAGAGGCAATGCAGGTAGAATCTAGGAAATAGTGGGAGCATGGCATGAATGAGGAAATTGATTCCTTAGAAGAGAACCAAATGTGGGATTTGGTAGAGTTGCCAGTCAAAAAGAAAGCACTAAAAAATGAATGGATTTATAGGTTAAAGAAAGGAGAGAATGGATAGGTGAGACATAAGCCCAGGTTATATGGTCTTGAGCAAGCTCCAAGACAGTGGTATTTGAGGTTTGACAGGTTTATGATAGAGCATAGCTTTAGTCAATGTCAATGTGACCATTGTATTTATTTTACCAGGTTGGATAATAGTAGCTACATTATCCTATTACTGTATGTAGTGTATATGCTTCTTTCAGGGTCACACATGCAGGGAATTACTGAGCTAAAGGTAAAATTAGCTCACACATTTGCCATGAAGGATTTGGGAGTAGCAAATAAAATCCTTGGCATGAGTACTTCTAGAGATAGGGAAAATCACAAGTTGATTTTGTCTCAAAAGGATTATGTGAATAAGGTAGTGGAGAGGTTTAATTTGCAGGATGCAAAATTGGTAAGCACACCTATGGTTGGATAATTTAAGCTGAGCAAAGAATAGTGTCCTAAATCACATGATGAGGTTGAGTACATGGTATGTACTAGACCTGATATTGCCCAAGCAGTGGGAGTTGTCAACAAGTTTATGTCCAATCTAGGAAAGAAGCACTGGAAAGCAGTTCAGTGGATTCTCAGATATCTAAGAGGGACCAGCAGCAGGTATTTATGCTATACAAGGTCAAACACTTCTCTATATAGGTATGTATATTCAGATATGGTAGGTGAGTTGGATGGTAGGAGAAGCACCATAGGATATGTGTTCACTATTGGTGGAACAACGATTAGATGGATTTCAGAGTTGCAGAAGGTTGTTGCAGTCACGGTGGCTAGCAAGGATAAGAACTTTGTTGATATGTTAACAAAGCCAGTAACAAAGGAGAAGTTGAATCTTCATTCAAATTTTTTTGGTCTTTAAGATTGAAATTGAAGATGGAGATACAAGCCAGAACCAAATTAGAGGATGTTGCTATACAGGTATAGGTGCAATTATTTATCTCTAAGTGGGAGATTGTTGAGTTGTGGAGCTAAAAGCTACACTGAATGTGTAAATGTGGAGGTTGTTGGGTTACACAGTAACTGATATCAGTCAGATCCAGCTGACATCAGTTAGGGGTCGATTGGCATTGGTAGACATCGGTTAGAACCAGTTAGGGGTCGATCGACATCGGTCAGGGGTCGGCTGACATCGGTCATTTGTAGACCGACACCGACTTTTGTGCATTTGCATGCATTTCCAGAATTGTTCTAATTTTGGATGAATAATTAGTTTGCATGTAAAGACTAATTTTAGTCTTGAGTCCACTTTTATAATTATTGTTTGGTTGGGGTTCTATTTAAGAGACCCATGGGGCTGTATTGTAATGTCTGCAGAAGAGCAAGATCAGTTGATCTATGGGGTAACAAGATCAAGGAGATCTACAAGTGTGCCAAGGTTATGTGCAAGATCAATTAGATCTATGGGGTAGCAAGATCAAGAAGATTTGCAACACAAGAGTAAGCAAGGTCAATTAGATCTGTAAGGTGCAAGATCAAGGAGATCTGCTGGAGGAGGGAACAACTCAGTGTTGAGTTGGTTGTAATTGAATGAGAGAGAGAAATCTTGAGGGAAAATTACTATACACCCAAGAGGTGTGGGAAGAAGAGATTTATTCATTGTATTTCCTTTTGAAAGAGTTTAATATAGATTGTATTATTTCTCGTATCACCTATTCTTTATTGTTTTTGATTTCTAGTTACTTATTACTTCTAGTCTAATTCCATGTTTAGTTGCTTATACAAAAGTAATCAATTATACTCTAAGGAGGATCCTAACAATATACAATAGTGGAGAACACTAGATAGTCACTTCTATCACAATCTGCTAGATAGATAACTAGTTGATATATTCACATAGAACCTACACCCCATGGTCACTCATAATTTGAGACTTGCCTATGCCAACACATTCAAAGAAATCATTGACAAAGTTGCATAGATTGAGAAGGCACTTATTTCTAAAGGCTTGGTTAAAATCTATTCCCAAGTTTAAACATCAAATCAAACCCAAACACCTATTTAGAGAAATACTAGTAAGAATTCTAATACCTTTAACAAAAACAAGAACATGGTAGGTAATGGGGTTAGTGAATCATGACATGTACAAAAAGCGCAAGCACCACTTATTCAAAATACACCATTGAATCCACCAATCACATTACAAAGAGCTCCACCATGTAGATGATTTCCTAGATGTAGGTCATTCAGTGACCTAGGGGATCCTGTTGAGTTAATGTTTAAAAAAATAGTTGATATCAACATCATTATTTGGCCTCTATAAAAATATTTTTTGGAGGATCAACCTAAATCTAACTAGTATCATGAAGATGAATTTTTTAATTTTCATCATGTTGTTGGCTAGGAAGTTTATAGGTACATGAAATTAAGGCACATTATTGAAAACTTGTTAGAGAATGGAGAGATTGAGCTGGACTATAGACCTCCTAAAACCAATCAAAATATGGGTATCTATAAATATCCCTTTCTTAAGCATAATGACCAACAATAAAGGAGGAATCAAAACTAAGGATAAGAGTGCAATCAGCAATAAAATCAAGGTTACAATCAAAATTGAAATTTGAATAATAGCCATAATCAAGATCATGATAATTGAACCAATTAAATTGAGTACCATGATGTGATATATGACTATAATAACACTATAGGGTGTAGTACTAGTAATCATGTTACTACCATTAAGATCGATCCTTGTGTATTATCCAACATTGTTTAAAACATTAACCCCTCTATTGTATTTTAGGATCACTAGCCTTTGTTTTAGGTAATTCCACTCTAGGTTTTGACACCTTGCTTGTACCTCAATTTTTATGGGTTACCATTCCTAGACCTCCTCATTCCTTTAATTACAATAACTCCTTCTCAACTTAAAACTATGCAGTCATAACTAGATGACTAAAAGTTATCCTCCATGGCCTTTTGCCTTCTTACAACACTATATTGATTAAGACCAAACCTAAAAAAACACTGTATTGACTAAGACCAAACCTACTCATCTCATTGTTGAAAAGCCATATATTATCAGTGAATAACTACGTAAACATATGCATAAATCTCTATTTTGGATCACTTGCATACATTTGAAGTTTAAGGACCATACTTAATGATTTCCTTCAATAATCCACTATGTATGATGACATTAATCTTAACCAATTTGAAGTGCTTGTGGGACATTTGTCTCCAATTGAAAAACTTACCTTTGACTAGTGAGATATGTCATCCCTTGGTCCCATACATAACAATCCCATATACATTAAAGTTGATTTTTCCCATCATAAGATAAAATAGGTTATTATAAAAAATGGCTCTAGATTGAACATAACATCATTAAAATTGGTCCAAAAATTGGGGTATATGGTGGTATATATACGATGATATATTATCACCATTAAGGCTTATGATAATGTAGAAAGAGACTATGTAGGAACCATTTATTTAGTAATCATTATTGGGGTTTTTACTCATGATACCATGTGTCATGTATTTAATATAGAATTGCCTTAAAATCTACTTCTTTATCATCCTTTGACCCAATAAGTATGAGTAGCACCTTCCACCCAACATCAATGCATCAAGTTTCCCATTCTAGTCTAGAGGGCACTGTTTACAATATCTTATAACCATACCAATATTGTAAACATCTATAAGACAAGTAAAATAATTACACCTATTATCTTAAAATTGAATTGGTGGGAAATAAAGGTAAAGGTGTGGTTCCTAAACCTCCCAAGTCCAATTATATTAACCTAGTAACCTCACTTCTGCTTCTACTAATTCATTTCTCGCTACCATGTCCACCCATTTCACTATTTACGATGATGGTATTTCTACATATAACATTCACAATGCATTCTACATTAGCAAAGTGCCTAAGTTTCTTAAGTCCCATGGTTGTACTAAACTTTCTAAAATTCTTGGAAGACCAACTTGATTTGGTAAAAGAAATCCAAACCCACTCTATAGGAGCCACTCATCTTTATACCTGATACATCACCTAATCAAGATTAGGCCACCAATGCTGAGGGAGGTTGGTTATATGGTGATAGTTTTGTTAATTGATTTTAAAGTGATAAGTACCCTTTACCAAATATAATCATGGTTATCCTAGAATATACAATTAAAGGATTGGGATCTAATGCATAAAGAATTATTGAACCTATTTCAACTGCTAAACCTATGGGGTATCAAGGTCTTAGATTTACACCACTTGGTGGTGACCTCATTAATTTTGAAAGTGATTCTGATTTATCAACCAACAAAAAAACTCCAAAAAATGATGTAGCATCCCATTATAGTGCCTATGATGAGATATCATAAACCCATTTATTTGATTGTAATGCCATCATGACCATTATAACTAATTATCCACTTACTCTTCATAATACTAACCTAATCAATTGGGACCAACAAGATTTTATTATACCATTGGATGATTTTTAAAATGAAGAATCTATTATCAATTTCATGTCCTTTCAATATGGATTGCTAATTGGTGATCACAACTAAGGATTTGATTTCCATTTGGACCATGTTGCCTATTTTAGAGAGTAGGCAAACCTCTTTGGTCATGATAAAAGTAAAAAATTTAGACCCTTAGGTGAAAACCTCTTTGAGGTACCTTTGGTTTAGGGAAAGAGTAAAGATAAAGACAATTCAATGAGTGGAAACCTATTTTAGGCACTCTTAGATGGGGAAGATCACCTCTCCTTAGGAAGTGTAGTGTCCACCTAGTCCAATCTTTACCATTAGTTCTAGAATCAATTTTGAAGAACATCATGTTTTTGAGAACCTTTCTCAAGATTTTCCTAAAGTATTTTCCAACTAGCCATTGCCTAGCATAGTTGATTTAAAGTCCTCCTACGTAGGAGAATATTGTGATCAATAGGTAGCTAAAGAGGATCCATTCCCTTACTATTCTTGAGGATGACTCAACATTATTGGTTAAAGATACTATGGAGGTCAATATTAATACATATGATGATCCTAATATTGTTTATATAGGTCCATCCCTCACTAATGAGGAGTGTGAATTCATTTTTACCATTCTGAAAGACTTCATTGATATATTTTAATGGTCCTAATTAGACATACCTACTCTTTATATTTAATTGGTGGTAAATAATCTAGTTGTCCATCTAAATGCCAAACTAATCAAACATAAATTACAAATAATTCATCCATGCATAGCCATCTTGGTAAAAAATGAGTTAAAAAATTTACTAGATGTAGCTTTCATTTAACCACTTGAATATTTTTAGTGAATCTATAACATCATCCTAGTTAGTAAAAATCCATAGGGCATTCACCTATGTACTGATTTCAGAGACATTAAAAAGGAATGCCCTAAAGATGATTTACCACCACCTAACATTAACATGATATTAGATTCAATGGAAGGATATGAAATTTTATCCCTCATGGATATATTTTTAGGGTATAACCATATTAATATTGCACCATAGGACCATCATAATACTGCATTCAACACTCCATGGGGAACATTTTGTTATCAAGTCATGCCCTTTGGCTTGAAGAATGCAGGTGAAACCTATCATCATGACATGACTATCATATTCCATGACATTATGCATGACATCATTGAATACTACATTGATGATATCTTAGCTAAATCAATAACACATTCAGGCCTCCTTAACTTTCTATAGAGAATATTTGGGAGGCTTTGTAAATATAAGGTGCATCTTAATCCTAAGAAGTGCATCTTTGGTGTTAATTTAAGAAAACTGATAGGGTTCATTGTGTCATAAAGAGGTATTAATGTAGATTTGGCTAAGGTTAAGGATATTGTCTAAATTCCTCCTCCATCCAATTTGAAATAACTCCATAACTTACAAGACAAAATTTAGTCTATATGCTATTTTATATCACAATTGGATAATAAGTGTCATCCATTTACACTCCTTTTGAACAAAGGTGTCATATTTAAATGGGAACAGATTATGAACACTAATGTACCAAATTAAAGTCTTACTTAGCTAATTGACTCCACCTGTACCAGATAAACCATTACTTTTGTACATTTCAATAATAAAACATGCATTAGGGGCACTTCTGGCCCATCATGGTGAATAGGGAAAATAACATGTAGTATACTATCTTAGCTGTACATTAATGATTTATAAGTATAAATATACATCTATGGAAAAGTCTTGTCTTGCAATGGTGTTCACTTCCCAAAATTTATGACACTATATGCTAAATAATAAAACCATTATCATAGCCAAGGTTAATTCACTTAAGTACCTATTATCAAAGGCCACTCACATATGTTTCATGGCCAAATGGGTTATGTTGTTAAGTAAATTTGATGTGGAATACCAAAATCATAAAGCCATCAAGGAGAAATTCCTAGCAGATCAACTCACTGAAGATCCTTTGATCAACACCAAGCCTCTTTAATTTGATTTTCTAGATGAATCAATCATGATCTTAGATAAGGTATCTATTGAGTCTAAATAATGGACACTATATGTTGATGGTTCATTCACCTCTCATAGATCTAGAGCCAATATTTTACTAGTCACACCTCAATGGGATCTTATTCCCAAGGCATTTCACATTAGCTTCCATTGTACTAACAACATGACTAAATATGAAGCCTGAGTTGATGGACTTTGTCTTGGAATATAGTGGGATATCAAATAATTGATGGTATATAGACATTCTCAACTAATCATCAATCAGGACACAAACCAATACCAAACAAGATATGAGAAGATTATACCTTATAAGTGTATAGTGGATAATATTAAATAACACTTTTAGTTTCTTCAGTTTGAATAAATACCACAAGCCAATAACTGAGTGACAGATGCCATGGATACCATTGGGGCCATGATTTAAGTTTCCAATGATGCCAAAGAGCATGATATGTATCTAGGGACATGATATATTAATGTACATGGGTTCATGGAGATGTCAACATGTGGCACATATCCACCTTAGTTAGTTGTATGGGTCTAATATATTAGGATAATGGAGTAACTTTTAGAATTAGTGTATTGGGTAATGGCCGATCTATATTCAAATTAAGAGGTTACCCATCCATTATTAGTTTGATAGAGGTCTATATAAAGGATATGATTATCATTGTAAGGAATAAAGTAAGAATTGATTCTTCTATTGTAAGAGGATACTGGAAGTTGTCCCCTCAAAGAGAAATTATGGATTTCTTCCTTCCTAAAGTTTTGGTATAGGAAAAAGAAGGTCACTTTACAGGATATCATAGTGGGAAAGGCACCAATAATAGTCAAGGTAGATCATGAGGATGAGATTGAAATAGGTGATGAAGAACATGTTAAAGATTTATATGAAGACATAGATGAATAAATAATAAAATTAAAGTAAAACACTTCATCTGCTCAAGATACAAAGGAACCACCAATGCAAAAGGTGGAAGAGGTAGAAGAAAAGGTTGATAAGGTCAAAGTATCAAAGAAAGTTGAGGTATATAGACACCCGCATCATCATGAGAGGAAAAAATCATGGAGCCATGTGATGGAGTGTGATAATAACAAGCACTTTGGATATATAATAAATCATAGTTCTAATAACTATATCTATGCATGGAAGCCAAAGAATACCTACTATGGTCATGGATGGAATCAGAGTAGTGTAGTGGAATATGGTATATGGAATCACACGAGGAATAATTATGCATAAACACCAAAGTAGTATAATTATGATCATGAATGGAATCATAGGAGCACAGTGGAATTGGAAAACAACCTTGGAGAGATATCACCTACTAGGATCACATATGGATGGCTAGATGATCGAGATTAGAGACAAGTGTGCAATGATTTGAAGCACACTCATTCTTTGGTTTCTTCTTATGTTTTGGGGATGAAGCATGTCAATGAGGGAAGTAATGATATGTATATAGGGACATGATATATTAATGTATATGGGTTGATGGAGATTATGACATGTGGCACATATCCACCTTAGTTAGTTATATGGGTCCAATATATTAGGATAATGGAGTAACTTGTGGAATTAGTATATTGGGTAATGATCGACCTACATTGGGATTAAGAGGTTACCCATCCATTTCTAGTTAGATAGAGGTCTATATAAAGGAGATTATTATCATTGTAAGGAATAAAGTAAAAATTGAGTCTTCTATTGTAAGAGGATATTGGAGGTTGTCCCCTTAAAAAGACATTGTGGAGTTATTCCTTCCTAAAGGAGTATTGTATGGTATTGCCCTCCCTTAAGGGTGATTATTCTATTTATAAATATATTGGGTATTTGGGCATATTTTCCCACCCATATCTATTGTTTTGAGTTTATATACATATATTCTACATTATTTCCAATTATTATAAGTATGGATCATACCAGAGTATCAGTTTCTCAATGATAATATTTTTTAGCTAGATCATGTACTACAAGATTTAGAGAGAATATGTAATATTGTTAGTCCAAATCCCCCTTGGTACCAAGACCTATATACTTATATCCAAGATCAAACCATTTTTATAAACCTTTAAAATAACCAAACAAAACTATTCCTTCATCAAACATCCTGTTATACCATCCTTGGAAACATGCTCTATCATAAAGGCTATGATGTAATGTTGCTTCATTGTTTATCTTTGGGATAATATACATTGGAAATTAAAGGGGTCTATTAAGGAATTTTTGGGGTCCACACTAATAACATGGTCTTGGCTAAGAAACTTCTCTGTATAGAATATTACTAGCCCAAAATGTAGATAGATGCCTACAACTATGTCAAGAAGTGCATTACTTGTCATAAGCATAATAATTTGATACATACATCTTCACTATCACTCTAGTTTATTACTATTCCATGGCCATTTTCAACTTAAGGACTCGATCTTGTCAAGAAAATAAATCTTACTTCCTCTGATGGCCACAACACATCCTTATTGCTATAGAGTATCTCACTAAGTGGATAAACACCATACCCATCACTTATATAACTAAAAATTAGATAGCCAAGTTTATTTATTTTCATGTTATATAATACTACTACATCCCCTCTAAAATAATCTCTAATAATCTTGATTCTTTCAATAAAAAGGATGTCAAAGCCCTCTGTACCTAGTTCAAGATCAAACATAAATGTTCCACACCATATAACTCATAACGAAATAATAAAGACAAGGCATATAATAAGACCATTATTGTAATACTTAAGAAGATTTTCAATGATGCCAGTCATGATTGACACTTATAGTTATTCCCAACCCTTTGGGCTTACTGAACTACTCATCGAACCCCTACAAGAGTTACATTGTACTCCTTAGTCTTTGGTTTAGAGGTCATTCTTCCCATCGATATTAATTTAACTTCATTACACATCTTGCTATAGGACATTATTGATGATGAAGAGTACAAAGTTTCTAGATTACAAGACTTAGAGCTTTTGGATGAAAAACATTGGGCCAACTTAAATAATTTTCAAGATTATGAAAATAGGCTATGCTATAGCTATAAAAAATGCATTCTACCTAGATATTTTGAAGTTGGTGACTTGGTTGCAAAATAAAATAAAAAATACCAATGTTGAGCATAAAAATAAAGGCAAATTTAAAGCCAATAGGTTGGGTCTATTTGTGGTCACTACAAATTATGGTTTTGGTGCATACAGGCTGGCTACTCTAGATATAAAAGAGCTTAAGGAAACTATGAACATATCACACCTCAATAATTTCCATGCTTGACTTTTATTATGTTTCATTGTCTATGAGAGCCCTTGATTTGGGGGCACCCATTACATATCATTAATTAGACTGTTTGTACCTTATTACCTAAACCCTTCCTATATTATTAATTGGACCATTCTATTTTTACCTAAACCATTATTATATTGTTACCTAGACCATTCTATTGTTACTTAAATCATTATAATTATATTAGAATAGAAATTTTATTTCCCCTAGATGGTTCATGTTTCCCATTACCTATTATTTTGGGATGTTCTAATCCTATTACCAGTCATGATCTTGATTACAAACCAAAAAGTATGAAAACATTTTCAATGAATATTTCAAAGGCAGTTTTGAGTGGTTAGCATCAACATCAACATCAACATCAACATCAACATCAACATCAACATCAACATCAACATCAACATCAACATCAACATCAACATCAACATCAACATCAACATCAACATCAACATCGATAACTTCTTTTCTAGGCCAATATCTCAAGGCATGTCAACATATGATTTCACCTATTTGATAGTTCCTTGAGACTTATTCTATTTCTCCTAGTCTTATTATTTCCCCATTGTGTTCCATTTCATTCCTATTTACTATTGCATGGTATTCCCCTAGACCTCAGATTCCACTATTGGTTCATAGGAACACCATTATAGCCAATTTAGCTATTGTTTGAGCCTCTACCTAAGGACCAGGGTACTTTGATAGATGGTTTATTATACATTTGAATGTATTACATTGCTTTCATTATTCCAAAAAACCCGAAAACATTAGAAAACACTAGATAATATACCAAATGCATTATTAGTTAGGGAAGGTGGGCTTAAAATCTCCATGAGAGTTATACATCTGTGTCATATTTTTGGTGGGTTTCCTTTTTATTTTGTTCATTATTTGTGTTCTTTCATTATACTCCCCTTTTTGGGAGAATCACATCAACATGAGGTCCACACTGACTATGTAGGTAGTGCTTAGATGCATGGGGTATCTTGGGTTAGATCAATCACTCTTATTTTCATATTACTATACTTTATGACTTTACGCTCTTATCATTGTATGATTAATTATGGACCTATATGATCTCACCATTTTTTGACCCCATTCCTAATTTTAATATATTAATCATTTCTTCTCTACTTATCATCACATTTCTTTTATCCTAATTCCTGGGAGAACTACATTAGCTTGAGGTGCCTTTGGACTATGTAGGTAGTACCCATTTTCTAAGAGCACTTGGGGGAAGATCAAAAACCCCTTCCTTGTTCTTCCATTCCCCCAGTTTCATGAAACCTATTCATACTCCAAGTGTAGCACCTTATTTACTACACATGCACAATTGTTGATTACTTACATTGAGTCTCTTTATATTCATTGCATTGTCTTTAGTGTGTTTTTTTATAGGTTTGTGTGCTTGTTTATTTTGAGTGTCATGTTTACATACATTAAAAAAATGCTTGACTATTATCTTAACTTGGGCTTGTTATGTTTTTTGTTTAATTTTTGGTTCCTTTCTTTTTGTTTTCAGTTCAAACATATGTTTTCAGCTTAAGTTTTGGTATTTATATCATTATTTTGAGTTATAAATATTCAAGTTTGAATTGGCCCATTTTTAATTTGAAATCCAATGTTATTATAAGTTGTTCATACTTATGATGCATAATTTCATTTTTCATATTAAACAGCAAGTTCTCTAGTCTTACAAATAATGTGGTACCAGACATACGTATCTGAATGCACCATCCTACATATGTAATTCCTAACTAGGATATCATCCTCTAATGATGAACTAAAAATTAGGAGCAAACATGATTCTCTTTTTTACTTCAGGACGTCCATCTCTTGACTTATGTATTTAGTCACACTATCTATTCAATTACCCAACATCTATGGCTACTTATATATTTATTTAGGGCATGCATGTCCTAAATTCATCTCTAGTATCTAGTCATATATCAATCATAAATAGGGATAAATTAATAATGAAACATTATCATATCACAACATGAATAATTGCAAATGATAAACATGGAAGATAACAAAATCATGGAAAATAAATACACACCTATCTCTATATTCTAATCCAAACTCCCCCCCATGGACTTATTATTAACTTGGTTCTTCAGGGGAGCTCTTTTTAGCCTTCTTTATCAATTTTCAAGCCATTTTATTCTAATTATTATATTTTCAACCTTTTTGACTTAATTACATGTTCCTTTATTTTGATTGGGGGCCAATCTATTAAAATTAAAATTTTGTCATTCTCCCCTCAAGGGGGAATCATGGGCCACCCAAACACTATTTGGGGCATTTTTGTAAACCCATTTTTTTTCATTCATGTAGAATTTATTAAAATGAGGGAATGAATTTTATTCTAATTATGATCATTTGAAGTGACATTTTTATTCTTTTAAAATTCATTATTTTGAAAAAATGTCTCGCTATGCTTTCTCAAAATGTAGACATCCATTTTATATCATTATCATGCTAAGATTACAAGTCTAAATGAATTTTTTCAATAGAGAAAAAACTAGACCAAAATCACTAAAACACTATAATTTGGTCACACACATCACATATATGTGCCGATTCGCATCCATGTATCCTTGATTGGGGAAATGTATTTTATGTAATTTTTATCTTCTCCTAATTCAATTTGAGTCAAATTAAAAACAATAAAAATGATGTTCTAGAACACTAATCTCATCTAATTCATCTACACATATCATGTGCATGTGCCAATTCATATTTATAATACCCTAATTAGGGTATTACCCTCTACAAAATTGACATCTTCCTCTAATGCAATTTGAGTCAAATTATGACTAAACAAATTGACATTTTTGACTATTTTGATTAAATAAGTGACCAATTTCCAAAGAATTGCAAAAATATTAAGTAAAATCCTTAAGCAAAGTAAATTAGATTAAGATATTCAAGATCAGATCAATTATACTAGAGCTTATCATTTTGCTTATTGCTTTCAGACCTAGTTTTTAGAAGAAAAATAAATCTTGTTATGGGTCTATTTTAATGTGTCTAAATGAGTAAAATGGTAGTTGTTGGTAAAAAAAAAATTAGGGATTTGTGAATATGGACTTGGGGATGGAACTTATGATGTTATTGAAAAATTGTAAGCTGTAGATGTTATTGAAATAATTTGGGCTTGTATATATAGATGTAATTATTGTTCAGTTTATGATGATCTAGAGTTTAGGGTCAATTTGTATATTATATATGAAAATATGAAATCTGATTTATATACATATATGTATTTATATACATGCACACACACACACACACACACGCACGCACACACACACCCACGCATGCACGCGCGCATGCACACACACACACAGACACAGACACACACACACACACACACACACACACACACACACACACACACACACACACACACACACACACACACACACACACACACACACACACACACACACACACACACAAACTTGAGAAGAATTAAATATTTACTTGTATATGTACATACTTGGGAGAATGAAAACTATGCATTCATGCATCTAGTATAGTTGTAAGTAATAATGAGAATTTTTGAGTCATAAATGTATATGAGAAAATGTATAGATGTAAGTTACCATTTGGATTGAAGAACTATTTTTCAAGAATATAAATCCATGTATAAGCTAGTCTTATTTTATAAGATTAAGATAATTTGTAAGTTATTATGATGAATTTTGGGCACAAATTGCATGATTAACTATATGGTTATATGAGGATTTTCATAAACTAGATTATTGTCAAATATAAATATGAAATTAGAATATACAGAATTGGACATGAAGTTCCTTAGGAACTTATCTTAGTGGTATGTGTAAATGAGTATTTATGTAAATTCATACTTATAATAGAATTAATTATCCAAATGTGTAGTAGTATGAACATAGTGTTACCAACACTAACCTATATTATTTTATCAAGTTGATGATGTGAAACTATAAGTAATAGCAAGAAATCTAAATTGTATATTGACAACTTTAGTTATTTAATCACTTATTCTGTTTTTGAACATAAATGAGTGTATATACCTACATATATAAACAATGGTGATTACCCTTAGTTATGTATACAATAAAATAGCCATCCAACATTGAAATATTAGACTTTAGTATTTGTTGTCTCTCTTTTAGTGGATATGAATAGCTGAAGGTTAAATTGTGAGTTTTGGACTAAATTTTTAGGTCTTGAACCATACTTGAATAGGTTGGTAAATTATGTGACTTATTTTAGTTGAATTGGTTTTGTGCCAATAAATCAACTAGGAAATTGATTTATACTTGATATATTTCAAAAGGAGTTTAAGTATTGGTAATGTTACCTTGAAATTATAAACCTATTGAGTTGGGTGATTATTTAAATTAAAAGGTTGTACTCCTTTATAATAGCAAAAATTATGAGAATTATTCCTACAATAAATTAATATGGAATTATGTAAGGGTTAAAAAATATTCTAAGGAACTATATGGTGTTCAATGGTTATTTGAAAGTGGTTCAATTTATTTGGAATGGTCTTTTGGTGAATTCATGAATACTATAGTAGTTCTATTACATATAATTTATATGGATTATATAGGTGTATTAGATATAAATATGAGTTCTTATGCATTAAATAAATGATAGTACACATCTATAATGCTTTATTGGATTCTAAAGAACAAGTTAAACTTAGTCTCATGAATTACTTGAAGACTTATTGTTATATACTACCGACTGAGTTTTAAACCTCTATTTTTACACATATGGCGTTTGATAGAGCTATGATCGAGATATAGTGTTATATGATTTTTTCTAGTCCTTTATGTAATTTTGATTGATGAATAAGAACACATATATGACTTTCATATGTTGAACAAGAAATTGTTGGCTAAGTGTTGTTATCAGTTATATAAATTTATAAATATGACTTGTGATTGAGGGATGTTTTTGTGGAAGGATTTATAATACTTTGATTTATTATTATAGTATACTAAGGACATCTAGTTTTGAATATATTTATTTAATAAAATTATGTAATCTCTGTTGGGATCATGTGGATGGAAATAATGAAATTTATGATTCAATATTGATTGCATCGTATAATATTGTTTGTGTTGTGTATGCTAAATTATATTTTTCTACTTGAACCCTTATATGATAATTACTAGACTATATTTTTAGATAAAAAATATAGATATATGAGTATTCACATGGGTAACTCATAAACCTATCCCCTTATATCATATGTTAGTCATGATTCAGTAGCAGAGAGTTTTTTGTGAGTGGAATTGACTTAGATCTTAGATCTGATTTCTATAATGAAAAATTTAGACAAAGTAATGTTATAGCTGAGACATTGCCATTCCATTATAATTATAGTTTAAATGTGTTTGATTATATCATTTATATAGAGTATTGGATTCCATGCTCTAGATGATTACTACATGTAAGATAGTACACACATGGGTTCTGGTTGATTTCTTGATAGCCACATAATTATTATCTTCCCCTTCATGAAGGGTAGGGCCACTCCCAATGAGGAGGTGTGTGGGAGACCATTGGTCTCTGGTTGGAGGTAAAGCACTTGAATTATGCTCACCCTCTATCAGCTGATTTAACTATTGGGGATCATATTTAGGCTATATTCTTGGATCATTGAGTAATTTATGAGGCTCTTTGTATTATTGTACATATTATATTATATATTTTACTTTGTAAATATGTTGTACACTTTTATTTGATAGATATTCAGGACATTAATGGCTATGGTATTTGTAAAAAATGTTTAATATTATGACATCAATGATTACATGCTTAATAGATAAAATGTGGATTATATCAGTATTTGTTCCTTCCACAGATCATTTTGTGAAATATATTCACCTTATAATTTGTTATGGGCCATTTGAAAGCTAAATGAATCCTTTTATTTAATTAGTGGGTTGATTTATTTTGAATTTAATGCTTGGATGCATTCATTAGTCAAATAATGGAGTTCTAAATAGTTATAGACAATTCAAAAGCAATCTTAAAAAAATAGTGTAATTATTAGTTAGCTTAATGGGGTTTTAAAAATATTTAGGATATATAATATGAAAATAATTTGCTTAAGATTATAGAGTGTTTTTGCACATATTAGAGAGATCCTGAATGTTAGTGACAACAAATTAGGTTGGTTAGATAATATATAGATAAATTTAAAACAAATAATGTGAGCAAAATTCAAATGTGTAAACACAAATCATGTAAGATAGGTCAAAATTGATATAATCAAGTGTCTAATACCAAATTTAGATGTCTATAATTATGAAAAATCACATAAATGGGATAAATGCATATGATTTGATCTCTCTTTAGATTATTGAAATGTAGGTAGGCAACACTCAATCATTTAGAGTACTGGCATCTTGTGGTCAAACAAGCATAATTAGGGTTTGAATGAGAGAGACATAATACATACATATTAGCATAGGATCAGAGATGTGTGCATATATAATCACATTAAATACATAAGTGAAAGGATTAAATAAGTATTATACCCCCATTGTGTATAGGAAAATTGTTGGTAAACTCCAATAATATTGGTTATCATAAGTGTATAGATTTTCCACCAACATCCAAATAAGTTTTCAGCCACAATTTTTGACTTGAGAAATTATGTAACAAATATATGCCTACCATGGAAATAAAACCTATATAAGGAGAAAATGAAGATTGGAAATAATATTCCAATACCAGCTCATGATTATCAGGATATAGAAAAAGCTATAAAAGAATTATTAGATTCCAGTTTCATAGAACCCATTACCTCTCCTTATTTTTTCTATTATTTTATGGTAAATAAACATTCTAAGAAAAAAAGATGAAATAAAATGATGGTAATTAATTATAAGACATTGAATGCCATTACTCTTCCATATCCATACCCTATTTTTACAAAAGGTTGAAAATTCCAAGTATTTTCCTCAATTTGATTACAAATCATGATTTTATTAAATTTGAGTAAAAGATGAAGATCAACCAAAAATATATTTTGGTTACCCATTTAGAAATTATTAATGGAAATTTATGCCTTTTGGCTTGATGAATGCTCCTACATATTTTCAAAGTTTTATGGATAAGATTTTTGCAGGAATGTCAAATTTCATCTATGTTTATATTACTAACATCCTAATTTTTATTCAAACACTTGAAGACCATTTGTAGCATTTGAAGATATTCTATGACATTGCTATTAATACTGGAATTGTATTGTATGAAATAAAAATAATTTTTTTTTTAAACAGATTGAAAATTCCTTGGTATGGAATTTAATAACAAGTTAAAAGTCTAAGGACATATCAAGGATAGTATTCTTGATTTCCCTGATAAATTAGAAAAGAAACAACTCCAAGCCTTTCTAGGAATTCTAAATTATTTAAATTATTTTTATGTTGATAGTGGTATTGATAGATTTTGTTTATAATAATTACTTAAAAAATAATATAAAACATGTTTGGATTGATGAACATAACAGAGTAGTCTTGACTATTAAGAATAAGTTTCTAGTCTCCTTAAACTCCATGTACCAAGGGCAAAATTTTGTGATTTATATTAATGCTTTTGATACTACATAGGGAGGAGTTCTTTGTGGTACAAAATATTACCAAGAATTTGTATGTGAATATTCTAATAGTGGATTTTATGATGATGTCAAGAAATGGATTTCTTCAGATAAAGAAATATATGCTATAGAAAAGAGTTTAGAAAGGTTTTCTCTTAGATTGATGAATTTAAAGCACTATTTAATTAAAACTAACTATACTAGATTTATAAAATTTAATGAAAATGATCATGGTCAAAAGGATGGAAGAGGTAATTATGTTATGACCTAGTGACCAAAATGAACTAACTAGTGTCTTGGATAATAATCCTAGTTGGCCTACGAAGAGTGGTAGATGCTAGTAGGGAATTTTTGTAAAAATCCTTGTCAAAATCATATCTTTCCTTGTACATATTTTTGTGGTGTTTCCTTTTCCTTAGTGGGACTCTATGATAATGGGTTTGATTTTACTATTATGAAAAGATCATAGTGGCAAATATAGATGGAAAAGATATATCTATCACCAACTTGGTCATAAATTCCTTGATTTTAAATGTAAGAATCCTATTATTAGAGCTATCTGTTCCTTCAATGCAATAACATGCTGGGATTTAGTAAATGAAAATTAATAATTATATGACCAGGATGAAATATATGAACCTATCATAGAATATGTTGAGGATTAAGATGAAGAATATGGTGCATATGATCCAAATGAATTAAATGCTCTAGGTATTTATTTTGAAGAAGAAAATGTTGATTTTATGTAGAGGCCTTGGAAACCTTCTGGAGAAGGAATATCTAAAATTCATAATCAAGGAAAAGGAAGAAGATCCTCAAGGACTCCTTTCCAAGAATATATATGAGGAAGAACCAAATACCCAGGACGAGGTCAATAGTTTCCACATTACCATCAACCTCTAATTTTTAGACCTCCTTGCACTTCTCTACTTACCTTTTCAAAAAGTTTCAAGGATAGTGATAAATGGGTTAAAGATAAGTTTAGTTTCTTGATCTTAGAAGAAGCAATTATAGTCAGATCAACACTAACATGGGATGAATAATCATATATAAAATATGTATGTGAAGAAAAAATTTATGATGTATAAATATAAGTTTTTGATTGGGAATATCCTCAATACAAGATGAGCTGGGGAGAATAATTTGATTGGGAAGAAGGAATTCATCCTTCAAGACAAAGATCAGAGTGCTCAGATCCTACCAGATATAAATTGGTGTATTCAACTACTTGAGTAACTTCAAAACTAAAGCTTGCATATATTGCTTAGCTTATCAATGATATGTATGCTCAATTTGTCTCCATTTAAATTAACAAATAGGCAAATAGATACACAATTAAACACTGGTGCATCTCTTTCTTTTTGTAAGACAATTGTATTAGATTATTAGGAAGAACTTGATGAAAAATATACTTATAGGTCCTTAGCTATACAAGAAAATAGGTTTACTTGTAATAAATATAAACACCAAGAACTCATGATAATTCAAGATATGACTTTCTACTATGATTTCTTTACTCATGATTAGCTACCTACAAACTACTTACTAAATGGAGTATTTATTGATAAGTATTCTCCATATAGAATTAAACCTAAAATTGTTTATTTACTATTAATGGAAAAATAATTAGAGCTCCAATATTAGTATATGCCACCGAACAATATCCTAGTAGCACAACTGTCATCTAGAAAACTAATAACCTTGTCCTTGAAAAAATTGAAGAAATAAGACAAAAAAATCAAAGAAGTTTATTCTAAAGACCCTAAAAAAATATGGAAAAAATCTATGTCCACCATGGAAATAAACTTGGTAGAAGGAAAACAAATGAAAATTAGAAAAAAGATTCCAATCCCAACTCATGATTATCAAGATATGGAGAAAGTTATAATTTTTATTAGATGCTAGTTACATAGAACCCAACACCTCTCCTTATTATTACTATGATTTAATGATAAATAATCATTCTAAGTGAAAAAGAGGTAAAAATAAGATGGTAATTAATTATAAGCCATTTAATTCCATTACTCTTCCATATCCATACCCTATTCATAATAAAACACATCTTTTACAAAAGGTTTCAAGCTGTAAGTTATTTCTCACTTTGAATACAAATCAAGATTTTATCAAATCTGATTAAAAGAGTAAGATCAACCAAAAATAAATTTTAGTTTCCCATTTGGACATTATCAATGGAAAGTTATGCCTTTTGTCTTGATAAATGCTCTTGCTTATTTTTAAAGTTTTATGGATAATTTTTTGTAGGAATGTCATATTTTGTTTATGTTTATATTGATGACATCCTAATTTTTAGTCAAACACTTGAAGACCATTTGTAGTATTTCAAGATATTCTATGACATTATTGTTAATACTATAATTTTATTATCTGAAATAGAATATAACTTTATCAAACATATTATAAATTCCTTGGTATGGAATTCAAGAACAACAAGTTAAAAGTCTAAGTACATATCAAGGACAAGATTCTTGAATTCACTAATAAATTAGTAAAGAAATAAATCCAAGCATTTCTAGGAATTTTAAATTATGTAAATCATTTTTATGTTGATAGTGGTATTAATAGTTTTTTTGTAATATTTACTTAAAACTAATATAAAATATGCGTGGACTAAAGAACATAGCAGAGTAGTCTAGATTATTAAGAATAAAGTTACTAGTCTCCCTAAACTCCATGTACCAAGGACATAAAATTTTGTGTTTTATATTGATTCTTCTAATATTGCATGGGGAGGAGTTATTTGTTGTATAGAAGATGAACAATAATTTATGTGTGACTATGATCGTGGTGTATTTTTTGATGATGTCAAGAAATGGATTTCTTCATATAAGAAATCTATGCGATAAAAAAGTGTTTAAAAAAGTTTGCTCTTAGACTGATGTATTTAAATCACTTTATAATTAAAACTAATTGCACTAGATTCTTGACATTCAAATAAAATGATCATTGTCAAAAGGATGAAATAGGTAAATACATTCATTGATAAGAATATTTTTATAGCTTTAATTATTTTGCTCAACATATTGTAGGACAAGAAAATGTTATTGTAGTCTGGTTGAGATAAATCTTACTCTTTCCTAAATGAATCATCCTTTAGGTCCTTAAATATCCCAATTTTCTATCAATAAGGTAAAATGTGTCAGGTTTGATGCTTTATCTCTACCAAATCAAACATAAATATTTAGATATAGAGTTATAGAGTGTTATCATAGAATTTCTAAGAATATTTCTTAAGAAATAATATCTTCAGAAGCCTATAGTATTGAATATTTTGGTCTTCACAACCATGTTTATTCATCAAAATAATAAATTATGAGTTATTGGTCCAAAAGTTCATTTATCTTGTTTGTAGACCCAAATACAAATGGAGTGTAAAAATTGAAGAACAGTTAAATGAGTATATAACAAGGTTTGTAAAATTGTGCATCCCTCTGATTATTTGAATCCTTGGACCACATTTATATTAAAGAATAATTGTTTGTAACATAATATGAACAAGACTAGAATGGTATTCTGAATGTAGATACGTATGAATTCTCATAATACTCTTCGTATGCCTTTTTTGGAATTATAATTTTTCTTCAAAATAAATTGAAAATTCAAGACAATATCTATAGAATATATTATAAGGGAAGCTAAAATAATTATATTTGAAAGGCATGGGTCAAATCAATGAGACCCAAGGAATTCATCTTCATTTGATGATGATAGACGACTAGCAAGTGTTCATAATTTTATTGACGTAATCAATGATTTTACTTTATTGACATATTTTTAGTGTGAATCTCTTTATTGATTGTGTTTTACTTTATGTCAATTATGTAAATTATTTTCCACTAAGAATCTCCTTTAAGTTATAAATCAACTGGATGTGATAGACAATGTCAATTAGTAAATTATGATAATCCTCACTCTATTAATATAAATAAGGAACAAAGGAAGTATAGTGGGAATCCTATTTTATAAATGCCTTATGTCTAGTATATGTTAGAATTATTGTAATCAACAAGCCTTGTAATGAAAATAGATTGAATAATAGGAAAAAGCCTTAGCCATTCAATCGTCATGATCCACCACTATTCTCTATAATTTTATATAATATAATTTTTTCAGACTAAGATCCTGAGGAAGTCTGAGTAAGTGGTATCAGAGCCATATGCGTCAAAGGTATATCAATATCTATAATTCTATTCTGTTTAGTAAGTTCATAACTTGTATATTACTTTATAGTTGTCTGATTCATATCTGAAGATCATTGAGCTATTATTTTGTTGTTTTTGAAATTCATTTTTATGTTCATACGTTTAGGATACCCAGACACTCTCACACTCATAATAAGTTATTATTGTATAATGATAGAATTTTTTTCATGCTATTGATAGTAAGCCAGTATTTTAGATCCTTAATGAAGCTGCATTGAAGGATTTTATAGTCTCAATGTTCAAAATCCTTGCAAACAAGTATTTAAAATAGGATAAATTTCAACCTTAGTCCTTGAAATCAATGTTATTTAAGATAATCTATCAGGTTATTTGAATAACTTCCAAAATCCTAGTATTAAACCTTCTCATGTGTATAAAAGTTATTAGCTTGAATCTAAAAGGGAAAATATCTTAGAGAAATACCTGTACAAAAGTAATTATAAGTCTTTTGTGAAACCCCATTTTAAGTCTTTTTAAATAGTATTAGAATATAAAATTAAAAAGAATTATCAAATGAATTTGATCCTAGTTCTTCTCAATACTAAGATTGATTATATTAGAAGTCATCCTAATGTCCAATTTGTACATCTTGGTTGAATTCATGTCTTTATTAAAACTTTTTTACCTTAAAATATTAAACCTATACATTACCTAGTTATATATGATATAAAATAATATAAATTTTCACATGCTTATTAGTTGTCTAGATTATCCTAGTTAAATGATGGCCATGTATATTATGAATTCTATCCTAATATTTTATTTAGTACTAGGGATAAAGGTTGTAAACAAGTCAAAGATGGTAATATTGATTATTGGGAATAGTTTTCCCTAGTTTTTGGTTTAGATATGTTTCATCCTTTTCAATATGCTAGTTTAAATATTCAAGTCCTATATTCAATGACCAACACTAGCTACCCTTCTATTATTGGAAGTCATCCATATGCATACAAACTTAGTGGTATAATATAGTTTCATAAATTTCTCATCAATAATATTCATGTACCTAATTTTTTTAAATTAAACTGGTTAAAATATGCTATGTATAAAGATAAACACTAGTGGAATATGGTCCATCATATAGATGGAAACATGATTCATATATTACCCAAAAGTTTATCTCACAAAATTTCATCTAAACATACAAAGTCTCATAGGGAAAGTTTTTCTAGTCAGTCTAGATGAAGTAATAGGAAAGGAAATATGTTTGTTGAACTTGAAGATGAAGAGATCAACCAAGGAGAAGATAAATTCCTTGATTTATCCATGTTTACTTTACTAAGAGCTAAAACCATTGAGTTTTATAAAGAATATGATTTCACATTTTACAAACGTGGAATATGGCCTCCTATGAAAGGTTATCAAAAATATAAAGAAGGAAAAATATATTAATTTTCTTTGTCTTTTAGCTTGTCAAGCCTGAGAATAATGAGCCATCAAATGAATATAAGCATCAGAATTACATCACTTGATTTAATTCTCATTTTCAATTTTTTTTTGATGACTTATGTTGAGATGTACAATAAATTAGAATATCCATGGGAACTATACATTTCATGAGTGATTCCTTAGCTTTTGTTATAAAATCTATTAAATTAGTTCATAAACATGTAGATAAGTGTTTAAACACTATTCATGCATTTGTAGACAAAATTGATAATATACAAAGTTATGTTCATAATATTGATAGAAACATAAATAATATATATGATAAATTTGATCAGTTAGTTAAAAGTGTTACATTGATTGAGAATAAATAAAAGATAAAATAAGACCAACCCTTACTTTTACCCCAACCATGTAGGATGGAACAAGGTCTTCAAAGGATAGATTTTGGTCCTAGACTTATTACTAATATTTATGCAAAAAAAATAGACCTAAACCTAAGGAAGAAAAGGATGAATTGTCTAAATCACTGATGTAGAGAGGTGTTGTTCTAATCCAACCATGGTATTTGAACATTGATGAAACTCTTATCCATATCATGTTATAGCTAGTTGGTGTAAGTTTCTTAGTCTATAAGCACTGCTGGCTCTATGGATGCTATGTCAGCAACTAGTTTAACTACTAAATATTTTTGGAGAATTGTATCCTCTTGGTGGGAATATATAAAATAAGTTCAATATAATTTTCAAGTACTCACTCATCAAGAACCTATTAAATATATTTATAATCTACATATTCAAGAATTTGTACCACCCATGTAGCCAAAGTAGATTGAAATTACTAAATGGTTAATGAGAATGAAATTTTGTGATATTTTTTAGTTTGAGGACTACTGTAAACAATTTATAAATCTGGCCTATGCTACTAAATGCCACCATTTTGATGCATTAAAAATGTATTTTCTTAATTCCTTGACATTTAATCTTACTCATAAAGTTTTTAATTATCTGCAACTTAGAGGATTAGATATTGATGTGTGTGATCTTGCTGATATAATTGACTTTGCATGATACTAAGTTTTTGATTCAATATATACTACCAAAGATATTAATAAAATTGGTAAGCACCATGCCCATCATATTGAACCTCATTTTCATGAAATTTTTCCTTATGGCCATATGCCATACGTACTTAAGCCTAAGTGTTAGTTCAAGTGTAAGTGTTTCTCTTTATGAAAATGTGAGTTTCCATACCAATACCATCATAATCATAATATACCTTACTCATTATGAAACTTAAGATGTCTTACCATGAGCCAAGATATTCCTTTTATAAGAGAAGGAGAATTGGCTATATAGGTAAGAGAGAATCTAAAACTAGAAATCTGAGTCACTAGTTACCTACTATATTAACAAAAAAGAGACATGTGGGGTCCTAATAGAATCTCTACCATAGGTGTATGCCACTATGTTCTTCTCAAAATAGTAAAGTCAAACACATTATCTAAAAGAGAGTCCCACTAAGGAAAATTAGACTCCACAAAATTATATACAAGGAAAGATATGAATTTGACAAGTTTTTTTTACAAAGATTCTCCACTAGCATCCACCATGCTTTACATGACAATAAGGATTCTTATCTAGGACATGAATTAGTGAATGATTGTCACTAGGCCATATGGTTTTAAGTTATCAAACCAAGTGGTGACTATCAATCACTAAACTATAGTGTTTTGGGATAATACCAATCAAACCATATGTGAAGTATCATTCCTCAAATGAATGGTTTTTGGGTCTAAACCATTAAACCATATGGAATTTGTTCCATAATATGATTGATTTTATGGAGAAACCACTAAACCATTACCCATTATTATTCTTTTACACTATCTTCTAAATATAGTGATGGAAATTATTTTTTTATAATACATTAGGCATTAATTAATTTTTGGACAATAGTGCCATTGATTACACTATCATAATCATGACATCCTAATATAAGAGACTTTTTAATCTTGACTCAGGAGTTATTAATTAATATTATTTAAGGCCATTGAAGATGTTGATAATTATAAAATTCAACTCTTGGTAGCCTATAAAATTATTCATCAATTAAATACTCAGACATATATCATGAGATTAGCTAGAAAATATTTTAAGGATTCTATTGAGGAATTTGACTATGTCTGAATCTAAAATAACTCCCTTATCATCAACATGACTTTCAAACTATGATCTAGGTATACAAATTTTATTTACAACACCAAATTTTACTAACTTTATAATTCATTCCATCCCTTTTAATGACCAATTTTCCCATGACAACTTATATAGATATGTCAAAAGAATATATTTCATTGGATTTTATAATTAATGGTTATTCTTCTATCCCAAGAGAAATTTGTGTAGATACATAAAACTAGCCATAACTGGATTTCAACCAGACTTCAGATTGATTCCTACCAACCATTGTAAATTAAGCCTAAGAATTACTGAATGTCCCAAATTTGCTTGCACATCATTCATCTAAGCTCAGAATCATGTTGAGACATCCCTAATTGGGTTATTTTCTCATATGCAATAATAACCTCTCACAGATTCATCTCTAATCACCTTGTTGCATAACACCTACCAATTTGGTTTATGGACATATTAAGTGGGGCACTTTCACACTTAAATCAAATCTTGAAAGAGATAAAAGGCTAATCTAAATAAATTAACAAACTAAAAAAGATTAAATTCCTAGTTTAATTATCCATTTACAATTAATGAATATCTAAAAAAGGAAATTCAAAAATTCAAAATACCCTATCCTTTCATCATTACCTTTATGAGTTGTCAATCTCTTTGAAAATATCTAATTTGAGAGCCATGCCTAGTAATTAAAAATCATAATTACTTGACAACTATTAACTCAATTGGAGTTAGTTTTAACTCACCTAGGTTTAGTTTGGATCCATTCCAAGCCTAAACTCAACCTTAACTCACCTTGGGTGAGAGTTAAGAAATAAATGCAAGGCCTTGCCTATTGAATTTAAAAGCTATTTTAGTGCAAAGTTATTATGCACATATATATTTAACAATCTCTTTGATGTAGTTTTATAATGCCCAAATACTTTATAAGTAAGGTTACCATGCTCAAATATTAAGCCAAGCAATATCAAAGCCAAGGTGTCAAGGAGAGAAGGAGCTAAGCAACCTCCATTATCAAAGACTTCTTGATGGACAAGCTGAGCAAGCCATTTAAAAAATACATTTGGAGATCCAAAGAAGGTAAAAGAGTTGTGTCTTTTATGTTTGTGTTGTGATTTCAATTAGTTTTTGTTAATAAACTCTCCCTAGTGTCTAGGCTAGAGGTGTTAGGAATATTGTGTATTCATTTAATTGGTTTTATGAGTCTAACACAAGACTAACCTTCCCTTTATGTTAAATTCCTAGTTCACATGTTGGCATGCCCGGTGGGATGTTAATCATCCCATACAACTAAGGAGAATAATATGTAACTTTTAGTTTTTCTAATAGACATTAAAAAATCTTCAAAATTCAAGTTTTAACTTTGTTTTTCATGTATTTCTATTTTTATTAGTAGAGAGGTTATAGGTATCCGATGTTGGTTTATTTAAAATTTTAAAAGAGACCAACATCAACTCCCCTAGACTAATGTTGATTTTCCTAGACCGACATTGATTAACATAATCCTAGACTGATGTCAATTACCAGAACTGAATCAATCCCTATGTGAAAAGTAGAACATGATAAAAAAATGACTAACATGAGTTTTTATTGAGTTTTTTTATCTTCATTTTGTGTTTTATAACCTACATATTGTATTTTTAATCATTTTCCTATAGGATCCAAAGAGATATTTGATTTTTATGCCTATTTTACTATTCATCCTCTCTATCAAACCATATTGTGTTTTTCTATGTTTTTTTATAGGAACTAACATTGATATTGTCAACTAACATCAATCCCTATGTGGATTGATCAATGTTAATCTTTGTGGACCAAGATCAATCCCCACCTTGATCGACATCGATATATCTAGGATAAAAAAAAGGAAACCTAAGAGCTAATTTTAAAATGTTGTTTTTCACTCACTTTTGGGCTTCTAAGGAGGCAAACCATCTAAAAATTTGTAGGTCTTAAGGTAGAAAAAGAAAAGTTTAAATATGGTTAAATCTTGCAGACTTTGTCTTTGTTGCTTAAAATGGACGTAGTTATTTTCATGCCTTAGTTGTTTTTGAAGTCTTTTTTCAAATTCCAAATGCCAAGGGGATTGAAAATTTCACAACACATCTCATTTTGGTGTACTAAAATGAAATTTTACATTTAGTTATAGAATCCTAAGAGTTGTTCATTTTATGCTTATTTGTTGAAAGTTGTTTGTTTGAGCAAAATGAGTGACACATGTATGCTCTCCTCCCATCCCATGTAGAGAACTCAGGTAACCTAAAAGTCTCATTCTTTACCTTTGCCTCTTTAGTCCAAAAGCATGAAAATAAAGTCACTAAGGCCCTCCCCAAATACATATGGTTTGGGTGCCCCTAAACTGACAATAAAGTCTTTTCACTATCATTATTTTTCATGCATTTTAGCTTGTGAGCAGGAGTTCATCACTTCTTGATAGGTTCTTTAGGGAAGTATTGACTTAGGAATTAATCTCTCAGTATTGTTTCAACCCCACTCTATAGTAGGGTATATAAATTAAGCTAGTGAATCATTAGGATGGTAGTTTGAGTAGTTAAACTACCTTTGTTAGCAATTGCTACCCTCAAAACATATGATCAACTTAGACATCACACTGCACTGAGTAAGTGATGGATGTGGTGGTTATGAAAAGAATAATACATTTTAAAAACAAGATAATTGGTGTAGATCCAATTGATGTGAGCATATATTGTATTATCCACACTTGGAACCATCTAAAATGCACAAAGTTGATAGTTTAGAATAACCCCACTTATCATAAACATACTATTGATGTAGGGTGAGTAACCTGAAGTTCTATGTTGTTGTTCCCAAAATTTGTCACTCATTTTTGGGACAACATATGAACTATTTTGGTCCTATAGGCGAAAATTATCTCTTCCCTTCTCAACAAAAAATTGTTCTGAGTATTCAAATTCTCCATTTTTAAAGCTTTTTTAGATTTCTACAGACTCTGTAGGCTTGAAACTATAGATTTTGTAGGCTTGAAACTATGGACTCTATAGGATTGAAACTATGGACTCTGCAGGTTGGGTTCTATAGACTCATTTCTACGGACTCCACAGGTTAGATTCTATGGACTCTTTCAAAGATTGAGAGACTTAGACAAAACTATAGACTTTATAGGTTGGTTTTTTGGTTCTACGAACTAGTTTATACAGACTCATTTCTATAGATTTCGTAGGTTCATTTCTACAGACTCTGTAGGTTCATTTCTATGGACTCTACAACAAAGGAACAAGATCTCAACACTTAGGCATTTTCAAGATTGGTTCAACACCTTGGTTCAATAAAAAATGTTCATCAACAAGCTTCAAAGGAAGGATTGAACCATTGAACCATTGAACCTTGAACCAAATTGGTTCAATGGGTTCAAAGGTTCAATGGCATTAGTGAGATTAATAATTTAAGTGCTTCATCAAGTTCAACGGCTTCAAAACACTTAACAAAAAGAAGAAGGCTTGAACCATTGAACCATTGAAACTTGAACCATTTTGGTTTAAAGGTTTAGTGGGTTCAACGGTTTAACAGGTTCAATGTGTTTGGTTCAACATGGTTGGTTCAAGTGGTAAAATGAATGAGCAGAACAAAGGAATGAACCATTGAACCAAAGTTGGTTTAATCAATCAGTTCAATTAGGAGGTTCAAAAGAGTGCCCCAAAGCCCGAAAGGCAAGTGCCCTTATGGAGGGCAGTGAACCAAAGCTGAGTGCCCTTGCAGAGGGTAGTGAGAAAAGGTAGAAAAGTTGGAATTCCTTTGAAAAAATGAACAAGGAAAAGGCGAATTCCTTTGGATAAAATGTCTGAAGGAATTCCTTTGGACAAAAAGTCTGAAGGAATTCCTTCAGACATTTTATCTGAAGGAATTCACTTAAAAGCAAAAGTCTAGCAAAAAAGTGGCTAAGGCAAGCCAAGGAAAGATTTCCTTTAGATAAATTGTTTGAAAGAATTCCTTTGGACATTACGTCTGAAGGAATTGGAGCTCGAAGACTCATCAAAGGAATTAAAGCCCGAAGGTAGGTACCCTTGCAAGGGGCTCTCACTGACCAAAAAATGGGCCTTTTTCAAGACCCCAAAGGGATTCCTCCCCTTTGGGAAGGATAAAACAAGAAAGCTAAAGGAATTATTGAGGGTGACAAGCCTGAAGATGTCAAGATTAAGCACCATGAACTAGTCATTGGCTTTCCAAGTGGTGACAGGGACGCGAGTGTCAACTTCACGACAATGAAATAACTGTTGATCTTTAAAAGATTGAGCACAAAATTCAATGCATTCAAAGGCGTTAATGCCAAAAGGAAGAACCACTAAGAGAAGAGCTGAAAGAGCCAACAAAGCTAGGAAGATAGCCTCAAGAGCTCTAGTTTTAGGAAAAGACAAAACCAGGAAGAGACAAAGAGGAAAAGACTAGAAATATCTACAAGAGTTATTTTTGGTAGGTGGAATAGTCCACCAAGTAGATATTTGATCTTAAAAACATTAAAGGTGTGGCCTGTTTATCTCCCTTAGAGTAAAGGTGAAGTGGGCAACTATGTAGATATTAGGTGATAGACCAGATGACCTAGGCCTAGGTGAAGTCATTTGAGATGAATTGACATGCCACAGTTAAGGTAGCCACCCTATTCTAGCATGGCCCTATTTGACAAAACTCAAAAATGCATTCAAGGCATTGAATGCATAGCATGGGCCATTCCATGAAATAGAGCACCAAGCCTTTCTTGGCTACTATATATTGTAATCTCTTATTTTGTGCAAAGGAGATCTTTTTGGTTATAGAAGCAAAACTCTACCAAAATTAAGAGGTGATTACTGAGACTTTGAGCTCAGGTTTTTCATCATATTTCTTTGTTTGAATGAGAAAGCAAATTACTTTCAGACTTTGTGCTATTATAACTTGTGTCATTTAGGAGATTATTCTTATGTCTATTTCTTGAATGTGTTCTTGTCCATTTTAAAGAAATAAGTAGAACTAGTGGAAGTAATTAGGAAGGTGTCCTGAAGCCAATTGTGGAGAGACTTTGTGCCCCCACAATTGTCTTTAGTGTGTTTGTCTATTTTCTATTTCTATGTAAAGGACCTTGGGATGACTTTGTGCCCTCATTTTCCTTCATATTTCACTCTTGGGTAGTTGAGGTGAAGACTTTGTGATACATCTCAATCTACTGATTACTACATCTTTTGTTACCAGTTACTTGTCACTACCTAAAAGAACACCTGCTATTTTTTGCAAGATCACTTCTTAAAGAAGAGAAGTGCCTTTAGTGTTTTCACCAGGATTTTCTCCTTTGTTTGTGAACATCATCTCTGAAAAAAGAGAGATGGATGGTGTTATCCTACCCCTGAGTGTTAATTTCTACTTATATATATAGTATATAGCTCCTCATATTTATAGGGAACCTCCCCTTGATGAGAGGAGAGATTTGTCCCCCTTTGATGTGGTAAACCTACACATTTGGCTGACCAATCTCCCTATGCTGTGGTTGAAGAGACCTATTTTTCTCATCAGTTAGCTGGTGAAAAAATATTCACCCAAAACTTTTTGGTGACTCCATTGGGGATCGATGAGCAGTTCCATTCCTTGTCCAGTCTTCACATTGAAACATTTCATGCTGCTGGGGAATGATGTGAAGTAGGAAAGAACACTGCCAGCTTCACGCCAATAGTTTTTATCAACTCTGCTGGGGACATTATGTGTAGTCTGAAGCCTCAAGTTTTAGATTGAAGCAGTCCTTATCCTTATCCATTTTTATTTTGCAATCTGGAAACTCCAGTTATACTAGAAACTAGAGAGCCCAAGGTGTTGTTAATCCTATTTTTGAGTTGGTGCAGTAGGGCAATTTTGATTTATTCCCTCCTCAACTTTAAGTTTAATGATCCAAGAGTGTTCCTCCTACCTGTATCGGGTCACCAACACAAGGCAGAGCTTCTTTTTCTATTGTCAGAAGAACTTTGCCTATACGTACTCCACCTAGATTTATTATCCCCCTATTCCATAATCAAATCATGACGGTTCAAGGCCCCTATGGTAACTCTTTTGACCCACTCAATCTTACTCTACCTCTGCATGACCTTCCATGCAGTTCAAGGAAGAATTTCCTCAAATTCTTCAGTGATGGGAGAGTTCACCCTAATGAGCATGTTGCAGCCTTTAGCATAACCTGTGGTGTGATAGGTGTGGAATATGAAAACATAATAGTCAGGATGTTTGTGGAAACACTACAAGGTACTGCTAAAAATTGGTTCTATCATCTACATGCTCAGTCAGTGATTAACTGGGACACTCTTAAAGCTAAATATGAAGCTAGGTTCAAGCCTGCAGAAGATGTGCATGCCTTGCTGGCCCAGCTCACACAGATGAAGAAGGAACCTCATGAACCTATGAGGGACTTCATTACAAAGTTTGACAAGATGAGGAGTAGAATTCTTGCGATTACTTAGCCAACACCTAAGAATCTTAAATGCTTCTTCATCAACTCACAGCTACTTGAAGTGAGTTTTCTGCTAAGACATGTTGGCCATATAGACCTTGTTGTTGCTCAGGACTTGGCTACTGAGGTGGAAGATGACCTTATCTTGGCAGGAAAGATAAGGAGAGATCCAAATAGAGGTAAATATTCTTCATCCTATGAATACCCATCTACAAGGACCACTGATCAAATGGTGCAAAAGATGGCAAATGAATTTCTAGCCTTGAAAAGACAAATGGCATAAGGTATGTCTTCAGCTCCATATAGAGATGTGCCAAGGAGGACATTCCCCAATCAGTCATACCAAGGCCATGCTACCAAGAATCAAGGGTAGCCAAATTGTCTCCCTCCCCCACAAAGGAACCTTGCCCTTGAAGTGCCTCTAACCAATTCAGTAGTTGGATATCTAGAAATAGAACATGATTTCTCTTTACAACTGGAGTTTGATCAAGAAGATACCGCTAATATCTTCATAGAGGGAGAAGAAGAATTAGTTGGTAACTCCAACATTGGTTTCCTAAATTACCAGGATGAACCCAAAAGTAAAGGTGAAGAAGTTGAGGGATCATACGCTGTGTTCACCCGGTCCAAGAATTAGTCATCCCAATAAGCTAATAAAGAAAGAATAGAGGAGTGAGCTTAGCATACAATTTCAATTTTCAAATGAGGAACTTCTCTACCTTTCCAGCCAAAGGAACCGATGGTTGCTAAAAAAGTAAGTACCCTAAACATTTCTACACATTCAACTTCAACTTCGTAGATCAGTCCTTCCCCCCATAAAAACTAAAAGGATGAACTCCCATCCTCTATTCCTAGCCCATCTTAGTCATTTGACATAATTGACCATGTCAAGAAATCCAAAATTCAAATGACTGAATTTGAATTCTTGCAATCCAACCCTGAGCAGTTGGACATGTTGGTTGAGTGTGTGAAGAATAAAGCCATCCCTACAGGACAAGATGTTAAGAAGGTAACTCATGATCCCCTAAGGAACATGTCCATCCCAAACAACCTTGTCATTACTCCTCCTATCACCCTTGGGAAAATAGAGCCTTTTTATGTTTCCTTGTTGATAAATGGTCACAAGTTGAGCAACTGCATCATTGATTTTGGAGCTTCAGACACTGTCAGTGGCTGAATCCCTTGGTCTTACACTAACCAAGACATTTGGGAGATGTTTCTCCATGGATAACAAATAAGTGCCACTGCTGAGACAAATGAAGGATGCTCAATTTGCATTTGCAGCATTCCCAGATAAGAGAATCAAGATGACTGTCCTGGTGGTTAACGTCGTAGCCTCCTATGGCATCCTTCTTGGACAAAATTTATGCAAGGATGTTGGTGGATAATTGAGCATGGACCTATCTGAGGCAAGGATTCCATTCAAAGGCATTATGTAGAGATTACTCCCTAAAAAGGAAGCAAAATATGTGGTCACTCAGACATCAAGGCCTAAAGCTCAAATTCTATTTGAGTCTTCAGGTAGAGGTAATTAGTTCTTGACCACAGAAAATGTTCATGTTTTTGTAGATGAAAGTCCTATAGCAGGCAATCTAAGAATTGATTCAAACAAGGCATCAGAAGAATTGGTAGGGCACAGTACAGATGAAAAAGGATCTTCCATCTTTAATGAAGAAAAATTTGATAGAAGATCAATTTATGATGATGTTTGGATCCTAGAATCTGATGGTAGCAATTCTTCTACCAATGCTACAGCTGGGATTGTGTTGATATCTCCTCAAGGAGATATTTTTCATTCTTCATGCAAGTTGTAGTTTAAAAAAACCAACAACATTGCTGAGTACAAATCTCTACTACTCAGTTTGAAGGCTACTTAAGACAAAGATGTCAAAATACTTCACACCAGAGGAGATGCTAAGCTTATGGTTTGTCAGGTGTTTGATGTTGACACTCAAATTATGTGCTTTAATGGGCTAGAAGAATAGCAAGCCATGGTAGTGGACCATACTTTTGCTTGCAAAAGTTAGGAAAAGAAACTCTTCACCAAGAGAGCAAGGATTTATGGTTTTCATATTGGAGACCACGTCTTTCCATGGAGCAAGAAGAGAGAACCAAAAGGAGTGCACAAAAAATGTGATTCCTGGTGGAGAGTTTCATTCGCCCATCAATGATTCTAGGGACAAAATTGTTTTTTGCTAGTTTATCAGGATAGAACACCATTTTCATTATCTCACAATGGGCAGCATCTGAAGCACTTCAATCCTTGAAGTATCAGATAAGATCATCTATACATATGTATATTTGTATAGTCTTTAGTTCTATTTTTTGCTTTTCATTTTCATTTTTGGTGCCTTTATTTTTTGGATAGCATGACTCTGTATCCCAATGGCATACTTGAAGGCACTGGAGATTCTGGTTTCTACTCCCCTCAGCTATTCCAAGTTTTCAACTGAAGGAAGTTCCCCAACTGGAGCTAGCTATTGTTCCCAAAATATGTCACTCATTTTAGGACAACATATGAACTATTTTGGTCCTGTAGGCCAAAATTATCTCTTCCCTTCTCAACATAAAATTGTTCTAGGTATTCAAATTCTCCATTTTTCAATCTTTTTTAGATTTCTACAGACTTTGTAGGCTTGAAAATATGGATTCTATAGGCTTGAAACTATGGACTCTATAGGCTTGAAACTATGGACTCTGCAAGCTGGGTTTTACAGACTCATTTCTATGGACTCTGCAGGTTAGATTCTATGGACTCTTTCAAAGCTTGAGAGACTTAGACAAAACTATAGACTCTACAGGTTGGTTTCTTGGTTTTATGAATTGGTTTCTATGGACTCATTTCTACGGACTCTGTAGGTTCATTTATACAGACTTCGTAGGTTCGTTTCTATGGACTCTACAACAAAGGAAAAAGCTCTCAACACTTAGGCATTTTTAGGATTGGTTCAATGCCTTGGTTCAATAAAAAATGTTCATCAACAAGCTTCAAAGGAAGGATTGAACCATTGAACCTTGAACCAAATTAGTTCAACATGGTCAACGGGTTCAAAGGTTTAATGGCATCAATGAGCTTAATGAGTTAAGTGATTCAACAAGTTCAATGGCTTCAAAACACTTAACAAAAAGAAGAAGGCTTAAACCATTAAACCTTGAACCATTTTGGTTCAAAGGTTCAACAGGTTTAACGGTTTAATAGGTTTAACGTGTTTGGTTTAATGTAGTTGGTTCAAGAGGTAAAATGAATGAGTAGAACAAAGGAATGAACCATTGAACCAAAGTTGGTTCAATCAATCAGTTCAATCGAGCAGTTCAAAGGAGCACCCCAAAGCCTAAAAGGCAAGTGCCCTTATGGAGGGAAATGAACCAAGCCCAAGTGCCCTTATGGAGGGTAACGAACCAAAGTCGAGTGCCCTTGCAGAGGGTAGTGATCAAAGGTAGAAAAGTTGGAATTCCTTCAGAAAAATGAACAAGGCAAAAGACAAGGCAAATTCTTTTGGACAAAAAGTCTGAAGGAATTCCTTCAGACATTTTATCTGAAGGAATTCACCTGAAAGCAAAAGTCTGGTAGAAAAGTGGCTAAGGCAAGCCAAGGAAAGATTTCCTTCAGACAAATTATCTGAAGGAATTCCTTCAGACATTTTGTCTAAAGGAATTGGAGCCTGAAGACCTGTCGAAGGAATTAAAGCCCGAAGGCCACCTGAAGAAACTTGAAGGGCAGGTACCCTTGCAGGGGGATCTCATCAACCAAAAAATGGGCCTTTTTCAAGACCCTAAAGGGATTCCTCCCCTTTGGGAAGGATCAAACAAGAAAGCTAAAGGAATTACCGAGGAGGGTGACGGGCCTGAAGATGTCAATATTAAGCACCATAAACTAGTCGTTGGCTTTCCAAGTGGTGACCATTGATCTTTAAAAGATTGAGTGTGGACTTGAATGCATTCAAAGGCCTTAATGCCAAAAGGAAGAACTGATAAGAGAAGAGCCAAAAGAGCCAACAAAGCTGGGAAGATAGCCTCAAGAGCTCTAGTTCCAGGAAAAGACAAAACCAAGAAGAGACAAAGAGGGAAAGACCAAAATTATCTATAGGAGTTATTTTTGGTAGGTGGAAAAGTCCACCAAGTAGATATTTGAGCTTGCAAACATTGAAGGCATGACCTATTTGTCTCCCTTGGAGTAAAGGTGAAGTGGATAGCTGCACAGATATTAGGTGATAGACCAGATGACCCAGGCCCAAGAGAAGACATTTGAGATGAATTGACATGCCATAGTTAAGGTAGCTGACCTATTCCATCATGTCCCTCTTTGAAAAAACTAAAAAAATCATTCAAGGAATTGAATGCACAACATGGGCCATTCCATGAAACAGAGCGCCAAGCCTTTCTTGGCTACTATATATTATAATCTCTTATTTTGTGTAAAGGAGATCTTTTTGGTTATAGAAGCAAAACTTTGCCAAAATTGAGAGGTGATTACTGAGACTTTGAGCTCAGGTTGTTCATCATATTTCTTTATTTGAATGAGAAAGCAAGTTACTTTCAGACTTTGTGCTGTTATAGCTTGTGTCATTTAGGGGATTGTTCTTATGTCTGTTTCCTGAATGTGTTCTTGTCCATTTTAAAGAAATAAGTAGAACTAGTGGAAGTAATCAGGAAGGTGTCCTAAATCCAACTGTGGAGAGACTTTGTGCCCCCACAATTGTCTTTAGTGTGTTTGTCTATTTTTTGTTTCTATGTAAAGGACCTTGGGATGACTTTGTGCCCTTATTGTCCTTCGTATTTCACTCTTGGGCAGTCAAGGTGGAGACTTTGTGCTACATTTTAGTCTGCTAGTTACTACATCTTTTGTTACCAGTTACTTGTCACTACCTAAAATAACTCCTATTTTTTTTTCAAGATCACTTCTGAAAGAAGAGAAGTGCCTTTAGTGTTTTCACCAGGATTTTCTCCTTTATTTGTGAACATCATATCTGAAAAAAGGGAGATGGATGGTGTTATCCTACCCTTGAGTGTTACTTTTTGCTTATATATATAGTATATAGCTCCTCATATTTATAGGGAACCTCCCCTTGATGAGAGGAGAGATTTGTCACCCTTTGATGTGGTAAACCTGTATATTTGGCTGACCAATCTCCCTATGCTGTGGTTGAAGAGACCTATTTTTCTCATCAATTAGCTGGTGACAAAATATTCACCCAACATATGTCACAGTACAAACTCTTGAGAGAAGAGGGGGCCTAAAACCCTAATTATCATGGACTTTTAATTTTTGTATTAATAATTAAAATCCTCTCAAGAGAGAGTACATTGATAGAATTTGTCAATATTATGCAATCTTGTCAATTTTAAGATTTAGGATGTTATACTTAGGTGTTTATTTCATTTTTATTCTTTCTTGCATGGTTTTTGAGTCTAAAATATCTATTTGTCATACCACATAAAAAATGAGTGTTATTTATACATCACTCCTTTATTTGAGGAGGCATTACATTGGCCATTTGACACCATAAATTTTCCTTAATCTTTTGACAAATCTTGTTTGTGTGTGTCATTTGATTGAAAAGTGTGTCTTTATGATGCCCGATACATTTCAAACTTTGTGCCTTATAGCCTTGAAATAAACCATTGATCACATCTTTATAGTGAAATAACATTGCTACACTATTAAAAATCATTTCACAGACTTATTTACCTTATGTCCAAGTTCTAATTTCAAAACCAAATTGCATGTGCCTTTTGGATCTTTACCTAGTGTCATTATGCCTTTCATATTTGTTTAGCTTGTTGTCTATTTAAGAAGCCTAATTTTATACATTGAGTTTTAAATTAACCTTGACAAGTTAAAATCCAAACATTGATTGATTTCTACCTATGCCTTATGTAATTTTGGCCTAAACATCTATCTTTCACTTTTTTGTTGTTTAACTTAGGTTAATTATTTACTCAATTTGAAAACTATTGTTTGTGCCTAGATTTAAGAGAAATAGCCCATATTCCACATGACTATTATTTCATGCCTTATACCAATTGACTAAGTACATGTTTAAATTTAAATGCATAGTTCATGCCAAAGTGTTTCAAATTTGTTAGATTAAATCTCATACCTTGTTTTGTTTAAAGTCTAGCTTTTGTGCCTTTTCTAAAAGACCTAACAATGCCTATTTTGAGCCTATCTTTTGTGCCTTTTATGAAAGACCTATAATTTTTTTTTTTTAGCTTAGATTTTTTTGAAATACTTTGGACCTAAGTTTGACATGCCAATTTTTATTCATCCACTTGACAATTTGTGTGAGATATTTGATGTTAGACTATTTTATACTAAGTTTATCTCAATTTTTTTTGGAGATACAACTCCATTCCTTAGACAAAGCTAGACTATGTTTAGACCATTTGTCCATTGGGCCTTATTTTTTAGAGTTTATATAACTCTAGGATTTTTTGTGAAATGTTTATCATTTACTTGGATATGTCTTGTTACACTCATAATGGAGCCATGTACAATTTAGGCTATGCTAATGTGGTTGCATATGATGAATTTCTTCAAGATCCCTATTGGGATGATGTTGTTTACGAGATGGATCTTTATCCTCCTTATAATACTCAATATGGGGAATAAAGCTAAGATTATCAAGAGTAGTATATGGTGATACCTTTATTGGTATGATTAACATACTAACTTCTCCTTCTCACCAATCATGGTACCTGATCCCCCACCTATAACATTAACCTTCCTTCAAATTGTGTGAGAAACCATGCTCCACAACGTCCAAGGATTACCATTCCAGGACCTCATCCTTTGGCTCACAAAAATAACTAAGATTCACAATAACCTACCATTACCATTATAGGAAATCATCCTTTGGATTGTGAGAAAAATCAAGATTTGAAATGCCCTACCATTACCATTTTAGGAACTTCCAATTATGATAGCTCATTATCTCAACAAAGCTATCCAATCATGATTAAACAAGTCACATTTACTATCCTAGGTTGATAACTAGCCTTTTTAAAGCCCATAATTGATAATCCTATCATTAAATAACCATTGGACATTCTTCCTTCATTGCCAACCATCCCCCACTTTAGAAAACCCATACCAATCTTTGTGTAGACACCAATATTGTGTCAACCCCCCCTTGGTCCCCTTCTAAACACTTACACAACTTATTAATTTAAAATAAATTACTTATCTTAAATTAATGACCTCACCTAGACACCTCACCCTAGACACCTCACCTTGGACACCTTGCCTAGACACCTCACCCTAAGACCATTTCTTACCCTATGACTCACCCTGAGACTAGGTCTTCTAAATCCTAACTACCTATGACTTATTCTCATTCCCTAACTAACTCTCGTGCCTAATAAACCCATATTTTGACCGATCTCCAATGGAAAATGTACTTGGTGGATGGAGAAATGGGCAAAGGGCTAAAAATAGCTCTTTTACCCATTCTCTAGCCATCGACATCGATCAACTGTCGACTGACATCAATGAGATTGCTAACGTCGATTACATAAGCTAGACTCTAACCTTGAGTTTCCCCCCATAACTCTTTGCAAATCGATGCGCACACTCTGAGACTAGGCATCAAAACTCAACTATCATCCTCCAGGCTACTGAAGTTATGCACAAGTCATTTCAAAGATTGGATTGAAGCACTGTACAAGGACCTCAACATCAGCCATAATGGGAACAAGCATCTTGACACCTCTGGTTCTTCAACTAATAGAACTAAGTATTCTTCTTCTCATTTTATTATTTTAGAACATGTTGGTAATTAGTTTCTATTTACCATTTCTAAAAACACTGTTAAGAGACCCGACTTCTTCCGTGGAGAGGCTGAAAGGCCTTCCTCTCATTCTCACCTCCTTTACACACCTACCCTCTACCTCAACCCTTCTTCAGACCATAGTCACCTACCTGCAACCTTGCATAAACCTCCTAATTCTAGGAAACTCCTCTGACCATTCTGGAAATACCCTGAGATGTGACCAAGGCCCACTGCCCCTACCGACATCAATAACTAAACCGATGTCGGCATCATAACCAAACCGACCTTAGTTGGACTATCAACATCGGTGACTGTGACAGACTGACTGCAGAGAATAGGTACGCGTTATCTACTTTCTCTTTCTTAGTCTTTCATCATTTCTTTTTATACAACACTCTTTTTTGTTAAATAGTGGATTGTCATCCCTTACAGAGCTTTATGCTTTCGGGACCAAACACGTAGCTTGGCAGTCCACCATATAATCTTCTAACATTTTATTTGTTCAAGTTTCTTTCTTTCTACAGGTGTTTCCTCCACAGCTAAAGAGGAGCTCTCACAACACTTGGATACAGTGTGCAACTTAATCTGGGTAACGTCAAACCCCAAACCTTTAACCTTAGTTTCTTCTTTCTTCTGAAAATAATTAGCAAAAACTTAGAGAAACATTCTAGCACACCCAGTGGGATGCCTAGAGTTTTCCTTGGGTTCATTCTTCTTCTTCTAAAAAATCAAACTTTCATATAGTTGCATAAGGAAAATATTCTCTTCTAGCATCCTCTTCTTCTATCTTTTTGTTATAAAAAGAAACCATTAGCAGAAGTTAAAAAGAATATCCTTCTTTTTCTTCTTGTCACTTCTTGCCTGCATCTTAGAGTAGTGAAAAACTCATACTCTTTACCTTTTCTCCATATTGTTTGCATTTGAAAAAACATATTTTGATTTGGGTTAAAAATTAATGCATTTCATTCTTGCTTGGATGCATATTTAGCCCACTTAGTAATTAAAGCATTATGAATAAATCATAGCACACAAATGTTACACAACCAAACCACAATCACATCAAATTAAACACTTAAACTTACTTGAGACAAGGCCCATCTAGGGTTTCATCACTTAGCAGATACCTTACCCCACCTAGTGATCCTACTTGGACTTCACTACCAAGAGGAGGACCCACTCTGTTCTCTGGCAGGGTATAAACTATAGGCAAGGTATATATTGGCTAAGCGGCCCAGCTCGGCTCTGGGTTCGTGAAGTGAAGGGAGCAAGCCCCACCACTAGGCCATGTACTGTACCTAACACAGATCTTTGAGCACCAAAACACAACCTAAAACCAGCCATAGACTTCCTCTCTAGGACCCGTTCTACAAGCCCAATTCACAAACACATTTTTCTAAAGCATAAGCCACCACGACTTTAAAATTTATTTCTAGGAATTTAACATTTTAGAGGTTGCTTGCCAAATCACCTTTTTTTTGCTATTTTTATCTGATTGTTTGAACTGATAAGGTCGCATTATTCTAAGGTCTAATATAACTCAGAATTTCTTCTTCCTTCAAAAACTATCAGTTTTTTGTGTTTCTAGAATTACATAGAAATTGACATCAGCTTTTCCACCGACATCGGTAACAAATTTTCACCGACATTGGTTATCTGACTGACATCGGCAACATATCTTCACCAACATCAGTTTTTCCACTAACGTCAGTCACTGTCAACAAATTTTCATTCCAAATAGCAAGCTTAAAACCTGACTTTCTTGTTGTTAAACACAAATTTTGGTTTTTTGAAATTGAGACACATAGTTTTTGGAACCTGAATCCATTTCGCCTTAGATGGTTTTGATACGCAGTCAAGCCAAATCTCTTATTGACCATGTGAGTCAACAACCACTCCCACCTTTGCCTTTCATACCAAGTCATCTAATGGAGTATACTTAAGATACTGAGCATACTCCTATTCAATCAACCCCCGATCGACCTCCTATTATTCCCAAAGGGGATCAAGAATTTGAGAGATTCCCTGACCACAATGTCAAGGCTCTCCAACATTATCTCGCTAGAAGCCAAATGTGAGACCCTTTAGGTAATCCTATTTATGGGATGCCAACTTCCCTGGTTGAAGCGACAATGATATCAATAGCATCCGCTATCCAACCTATGGTTACTTAGGCTATTGCCTCAACCAGTAACCCAACCATGGACAATGTTCAAGATTTGGCCTCTCCTATTTTTGGACCTACCTCCATCAAGGTTTTTGTACCCCCTCAACCACAAAGAATTTAACCAAGTTTGACACCTTTCCAGAACTTGATTGTCTCTATCCCATCCACTCTTACACTTATGAACATGAGAGTGACTACCTATCCTTTAACTAGTGTCTCCGCCATTCAACCACCCTTAGCGGCATCTATTCAAGTGGTGTCCTCTAACTTTATGGCACAAGCCCCTTTGACATCGACATCAGTCCCTATGACGAACTACCAATATGTTGCACCTACACAAATGTAACCAAGTACGTCATACGCCCCTCCCAACACCTTCCAAGTACCCTATAACTTAAGGGGTGCCCCTTAAGCCAATCCATCTACATTTCTAATTAAGATGCTGATGGATAAGATGTCCAACCTCGAGACATCTATTTCAAGTTCAAAGAGTGTTCTTTCATATGAACAAATCTGTAACAAACCTATCCACCCTTCAGTTCCTATTTGACCATACCCTAGCCAGTGGGAACTCAAAAAATTTACTCACTTTTAGAGTAAAGAGGACCCACAACAACATCTATGAGCATTTAGACACGCTTGTTACCTCATAGCACACAATGATGCGTTATTACTTTGCACATTCCACATGTCACTTTCTGGTGCCACCCTTGACTGGTATAGCTCCATTACTAGTCATTCTCTCTTTACCTTCACTCAACTAGCTCAACTATTCCTCGACCATTTATTAATCAACATTACCAAGAAGGTCTCCATCATAGACCTTTATTCTATTAAACAATTCGAGGATGAGTCAATAGCAGACTTCGTCACCCGTTAGAAAGGTTTGATCAACCAACTCTCCTTTTCACTACCTCAACCTAAGCTCATTGAGCTCTTTTCAAGAGCATGTGCCAAGCACATCTCGTCCACTTTGCAGGTTCAAACTTTCTGCACATTCGATGAAGCTTTCACTATGGCCTGAAAGCTTGAACTCCATGAAATCAAAGAGGATAAGGTCAGTTTGTGTAGTAAAAATACCAACACAAAATCCAATGACCCTTCTTCTAAACCTTCTTCTTCCTACTCCAAGTCCAAGGGATTGGCAAATGTTGTGGTCCTTAGATCATCATCTTCTACCACCACCAACCAATATGAACCTTCCACATCACAAAACATCACAAGACAATTCCAACAATAGTATGTATAGCGTCAATACACTCCAATAAGAGAATCATACGCTTCTGTATTGGATAAACTAGTAAAGCAAGGAGTCCTTAACCTCCCTCAAATCTGACCTATCCAATTTGACCCCTTACGAACCATCCCTGCATGGTATAGGGAAAATGACTTTTGTAACTATCATCGTGTCAAGGGTCATGACATGGACAATTGCAAAACCTTCAAAAACATTGTTCAAAACATGATAGACAAAGGGGACCTTATTTTGGATAACCCTAATGTGCCAGCTAACCAAAAAATGGATGTCTTTAGGCAACCATTTCCTAACCATCCCCCAAGTCAAAATAATGTTCAGACCATGGCCGAAGACCCTCAAGAACGTAACATATGCATGGTCAACATGATCTTTCCTTTCATTCCTAACCAACCTCTCCCACAATCTGAAGAGGTTGGTCAACCCATTTCTCCACCACGGGTAGAAGATCCTATTTTACCCATGTCACCCCCACAACATCAAACACCTCCTCCACACATACTTCTACCTCGTGAGGAACCCATATTACCTATTCCTCTTACCCCAACCTTCCCTCTTCTTTTACCATTGGAAGAAGTTACCATTCATACCCCACACCCTCATGTATAAGGAGCCATCATCCTCTACTTCACCCTTTAGAGGAGCCTTCCTCTCCTATTTGTCCTCCACCGATGGAGGATAGTCCTCCATCCACCCCTCTTTCAAATATAGGAGAGTCTACTTTGACCTCTCCCATAGTGGAGGATGCTTTGATGGCACCAACACCGGTGGCCCCGCCCTCATCCTTCTTATTATCAATGGAAGATCATACTTTTCATGCTCCTAGACCACACGTGGAAGGCATGATCATACCTGCGCTCTATCCACTTGAAGAGCCAAATTCTCCAATCCCTTCTCTATCAAGAGAAGAACTCACCACCTCACCCACTTCAGTCAAGGGAGATCCAGTGATGGTTTTCTCTCACCTTTGGCCTGAGATCGCTGCATCCAACACATTTCTACTCTCACAATCACCCAAATCCTCCAAAAGATTGACTGTAAGACCTCGCATGACATCACCTAAACCCTTCTCTCGATTGGTGGAAAACTTAGGATTTCTCCATTCTAGGAACCTAAAACATGAGGCGTTATGGGAGTGACTTAAGGCTCCTTATCTTACACATTTCACTTCACCTTATACTACCAATCCTTCTACGATAATTCACCCCAAAGTCTCTGATGAGGAGCATGTTTTTGCTTCTAAATATTCTAAAGTGTAGCCTTCCATGTCTAAACTCAAACCCTCATAGGCGTCCACCATGCTGAAATAGATTAAATCTCTCGATGGTCACCCTATATCAAACCTCGCTCACCCACAAGTGAAGGTAGATTTAAACCTCACCCCGCATAGTAATGGTCCTCGCACCAAACTAAAGGGGAATGCTAAACCATGTCGGTCTACTCCTCCCCCACCTTCACCATTTCCCTCTATCTTGGGTCCACATCCTTCCACTTTAAAAGGAGTGCTGCCTATTCCAAAAGCTCATAAAGGTAAACTGCCTCCATTACTCCCTCTACCCGTCAAACATATATTTCCTCCAAAACATTCGACAACTCTCATTAAGAAAGTGCCATCTACGCGTGTGGCCACACCACCAACTAAAAAGGTGGTGCAAAAAACTCCCTCTACAACTCCTAAATAGAAGTTGTCAACCCCTACTGCAACAACAAGCACATACCCATTAGTGGGTTCCTATGCTTCACTATTATGTCAATTGTTGTAGTCTTCTAGCATCGTTTTCCCACCCATTAAGCCATACCAACCTCTCAGATCAAAACCATCTTGGTTCGATGACACTCAAATCTACTGGTATCATCGCACACTTGGGCATGATACTGAGAATTGTTGTGTTCTTAAGGTTGTCATTCATCAACATCTGGGAAAGGATACCCTTCTCATTAAGGATCCTCTTGACCACCCTTTAAATAAACTACCAACACCATCCCATGCCTCTCAAACCTCCTCACTTGAATCGGGATCCCAATGTGAGACTATGGTCCCTCTACTACCTTCCCCTCCTTTATTTGAAATCAACACTATTAGTGTGGCCACCAGGTCACAAACCCTAAAGGATAAAGGAAAAGAGCAGGTTTCTACCCCTTGAACATATCCATTCGCCTAGACCTCTCCACCACCAAAGCCTAAGATTTCTATCTTGGGCACATCTCAACCAACATCTTTGGGGGAAATTCCTCCTAACCTCTCTAGTCCACATGATGTTTGGTATAAACAACTTGTTAACTAATTGACTTATTATATCATTCCTCCTAACCTCTCTAGCAATAGACGGTGGGCTTTTATCAAGAGTACTACTCGATACACCATGCTAGGGTGTCTTCTCTACAAATGAGGCTTCAACGGCCTCCTTCTCTGATGCCTAACCACCATTGAGACATCTCATGCCATCAAGCAAGTCCATGATGGGATTTGTGGGGGACATTTCAGTGGCAACTCAACTGCAAAGCACATCCTCCACCTGGGCTATTATTGGCCCACTCTTCACCAAGACTGCAATGATTATGTTCAGTGTTGTACCAAATGCCAACAATATACTAACCTACTTCATCTCCAACATCGCGTCAAGCATGCCTATAACAAAAATTTAAAAGAATGAGATTTCAAAATTAGAGATCTCGTCCTTAAAGAAAACCAACACATGACCAATATGGAAAGAAGTAAATGAGGCAAGTTTGCTCCTAATTGGCTTGGACCTTATATAATAACGCAAAAGTATGGATCAGGGACTTATCATCTATCTTCCCTTAAAGGCCGACCAGAACTTGAGCCCTTAATGCCTTACATCTGCGACCATTCTACTATTAATTAAGTAATCATTCACTTGAATTTTAACTTGAGCTCATCCCTTAAACAACCCCCGTCATCCTTATTCCTATTCCTATCAACCCTTTTCCCCTATAAAAATTAGCTAACCTTTTTTTTCTAAGCATTGATGCTTTGTCCTAATAAAAGGGAAACCCCTAAACCTCTATAGTCTAGTCCATGACTAAAAGTTCAGTCAACAAAAAAAAAACAACATAAAATTGGGATGGCTAACAAAAGGTCATACACTATAAATGTAGACTGCTCCCTCGAAGGAAAGCTGCATTATTACTGTAATTAATAGACTGCTCCCTTAAAGGATAGCTATTCAATAAAATCAAAACATACAAAGCAAAACATAGACCATTCCCTCGAAGGATGGCTATGCCCAAATTTTTCTACCATAACAACACCCTCTCAGAAGCTTCTTGCATCGATCAGCTTCAACATGACCACAAAACACAAAATTCCCAAGTAGACTTCTCGCATTGATCAGTCTACCAACCAAAAAAAAGAAATGACTAACAAACTATTAAGTCATGGACTTGCATATAGTCATTCTCAGGGTCACCTATAAAAGGGGCAAAGTTATCTAGCTAAAAGGGGTTATGCTATCCTCACATATCACATAATCAAACCTATTACCCCAACATACCCAAGGGATTTTGAGCTCACTTAATGTCAAGTGATTAGCATACTTCTCTAACAAAAACCAATGGTCAATGACTTAATGCATGAATGGGACTTTTTGTTTGCAAAAACCCTATCTATGCTATCATTATGGTCCTTTCCAATGAAAGAGCAATGCACCTTTCACTTCTTACACACATACAACCAAACCAAACCAAAACATTTTCCAACCAACCCAAACCGAACCAAACCAAACCAAACCAAAACATTTTCTAACCACTAACATAACCTCATGATTTATTTAATGCAAATATCAATTTGTGTTAAATAAATTATCATAGCCCATTTACATTAGTTTCTATGGAAAACAATACACATGGAAACTATCAACCAAACACAATTTATGTCAAGCATAAACTATCACCAATATGGAAAAGCGCTGAAGCATAAATAAAATCATTTCATTTTTAGCATACATCCATCACCAATATGAAAAATTGTTAGGAATGAAAAACCACATAACCTATGTTACAGCATACACCATCACACAATATGGAAAAGGCTGTAACATCATCATACACTCATTTAATTTTTAGCATACACCATCACCAATATGGAAAATTGCTAAGGATGAAAAACCACATAACCTATGTTATAGCATACACCATCACACAAGATGGAAAAGGCTGTAACATCATCATACACTCATTTCATTTTTAGCATACACCATCACCAATATGGAAAATTGCTAAGGATGAAAAACAACATAACCTATGTTATAGCATACACCATCACACAATATGAAAAAGGCTGTAACATCATCATACACTCATCATTTCAAGCATGTACCATCAAACATATGGGAAATGCTAAAAACACTAACATGACCAAACCAACTATCGACCTCTTTGACTCCATCTTCCCTGTTAGGGAGAACTACATTGGCCTGAGGCCCTTAAAATAGGGGCTATGTAGTCATCACTCAGTTGACATGGGGTCTTCTGAGGTTAGCTCAGCCATTCATTCATTCATCTACCTGATGGACCAACCATATAACCTTTAACCATGACCTAACCTAGTCAAATCCAATCCATAACCTACTCTCTTCTTCCCTTTTGGGGAGAACTACATTGGCCTGAGGCCCTTAAAATAGGGGCTATGTAGGCAACACTCAATTGACATGGGGTCTTCTGAGGTTAGCTCTACCATTCATTGGTTCATTTACCTAATGGACCAACTATCTAAACCAGTCCAAAATCATGCCCACACAATCAGCCCTGACATTGTAGAAGTCACCTTGGACTTCCCATGGGGCACATTGGAGATCACATATATCTCCCTAACCACAACAAGCAACACTCGAGATCACTTATATCTCAACCCAACTCGACCAATGACCTTGGAGATCATGACTATCTCCTCAGACCATGACCACCTTCAAGACAACTTTGCCTTGGTTGTTTTGATTACATATATACTACCTCACAAATAGTTAGCAAATTGTACACACCCCACATTATGCCCCTCACATGTATTGTTGAATCGTGACCAAGTTGATCCCCAATATGTGTGACATTTTTGTATTTTCTAGGAGCACTTCCTAGCCCAGGATACTTGGAACATGATGACCATTGGAGCTACAGCTTTGATCGAATAACCCAATTAGCTACCACTAAAAAGCTGGGGAACAGATAGTTTGATTTTAGTCCTCCTTGACCATTGGAGTTATAGCTTTGATCATTTAACCCAATTAGCTACGACCAAAAAGCTGGGGACTGGTTACTTTGATTTTAGTGCTCCTCGACCTTGCTTATGACAATTTGACCTACATTCACGTGAAGTGGTATACGTGCAATCTCAACTATTGCAGTGTTCACACTCCCACCTCACCTTACCCATCCACTACCTATCAAATTGGCACCCAATTTTGGGTTCCCTTCTCTTAATTCCCACTTTGAGGGGGAATACCTCATCCCATATCTGGGGCAACCTACACCTATTTTTGTCTTGCAGTTCGTTAGGACAAACCACAAGACAAAAAGGAGAAAATGTAGACACCAACATTGTGTCAACCCTCCTTGGTCCCCTTCTAAACACTTACACACCTTATTAATTTAAAATAAATTACTTATCTTAAATTAATGGCCTCACCTAGACACCTCACCCTAGACACCTCACGTTGGACACCTCACTTAGACACCTCACCCTAAGACCATTTCTTACCCTATGACTCACCTTGAGACTAGGTCTTCTAAATCCTAACTACCTATGACCTATTCTCATTCCCTAACTAACTCTCATGCCTAATAAACCCATCTTTTGACCATTCTCCAATGGCAAATGCACTTGGTGGATGGAGAAATGGGAAAAGGGATAAAAATATCCCTTTTACCCATTCTCTAGCCATCAATGTCAGTCAACTATTGGCCAACACTGTCGGGATTGCTGATGTCAATTACATAAGCTAGACTCTAACCTTGAGTTGCCCCCCCAGAACTCTTTGAAAATCAACACACACACTTTGAGACTAGGCATCAGAACTCAACTATCATCCTCCAGGCTACCGAAGTTCTGCACAAGTCATTCCAGAGATTGGATTGAAGCACTGTATGAGGACCTCAACATCAACCACAATGGGAAAAAGCATCCTGACACCTCTGGTTGTTCAACTAATAGAGCTAAGTATTCTTCTTCTCATTTCAGTATTTTAGAACATGTTGATAATTAGTTTCTATTTACTATTTCTAAAAACACTGTTAAGAGACCCGACTTCTTCTGTGGAGAGGCTGAAAGGCCTTCCTCTCATTCTCACCTCCTTTACACACCTACCCTCTACCTCAACCCTTCTTCAGACCATATTCACCTGCCTATAACCTTGCATAAACCTCCTAATTCTAGGAAACTCCTCTGACCATTCTAGAAATACCCTGAGACCCGATCAAGGTCCACTGCCCCTACTGACATCGACAACTAAACCGACGTCAGCATCATAACCAAATCGACCTCACTAGGACTACCAATGTCAGTGACTGTGACAGATTGACTGTAGAGAATAGGTACGCATTATCTACTTTCTCTTTCTTAGTCTTTCATCATTTCTTTTTATATAACATTCTTTTTTGTTAAATAGTGGACTGTCATCACTTACAGAGCTTTACATTTTCAGGACTGAGCGTGTAGCTTGGCAGTCCACCATATAATCTTCTAACATTTTCTTTGTTCAATTTTCTTTCTTTCTATAGGTGTTTCCTCCACAGCCAAAGAGGAGCTCTCACAATGCTTGGATACGGTACACAACTTAATCTGGGTAACATCAAACCCCAAACCTTTAACCTTAGTTTCTTCTTTCTTCTAAAAATAATTAGCAAAAACTTAGAGAAACACTTTGAGCCACAACTAAGCTAATCAATTCCTCTCTAATAGAGCAAATCATTTGAAGACCAAGATGTATTCAAAACTATTATTGTATAACTAATTGTAAACTAAAGCCAAAAAAACCAACTAATCCATAATGTTTTTGTTGAAACACCTATTTATGATGAGTAAACCTATAATGAATCACCTTTTGATACTATCCCTATTATCGAGGAGTCTCAAATTAATAAGCTAGTCTTTGTTGAGTCACTTCTTAATGATTATAACCACCTTTGGGTAAATCATTATCTCAAACATTGTCCTATTTTTAAAGAGCCTCCCTTTGACAAGCTAGTCTCTATGGAGTTATCTCTTGACCTTTTCCCCTTGTTGATGAGCCTCACTTTGAAAAAATAGTCTTTGTGGAGCCCATTACGCCATCACAGGCCATTACTTATCTAATACCAAATATTTAACAATATATCATTATAGTAGCATCCATACCAAATGAAGAATTAACATTGAAGTTACATTATGTTCTTGAACTGACATCAAGTTTAGCATCAAAAGTTGAATCAACATCAGTCTTCACATCAAATTTAAAGTCCCTTGAATCAGACTTAACTTTAGAGTTAGAATACATTCATGGCTGTTACAACATTGGTTACACATGCCTCATAGAATAATTTTAATACATTTGTGATCTTTCCATAATTTTTGAGGATGATTACTTCAACTTTGACACAAGTTATCCTAGTATCTTCTATGAGGATTGTGCTTTTTCTTCCCATTCCATTACCATTCCACATGCCATTGCCACCAACCAACCTAGCCATTATATTAACCTTCCACCTCCCACAAGTGTTGATTGGGACTGACAGAATCACACCTTGTTGAATTGCATCCATTATGACATATTAGTTGTAGAATATAATAGGGTTCAAGACCATATTCATGTAGAAGAAGAACAATCTCCTTGTGAAACCTTTTTGAAGGTGTTAGGGGGAAATCAAATTTCAAACTCAACATATTCTAATGAAAACCTTTCTAAGGTGCTAGAAGATAATCAAAGTTAAAAGTTAACATTCCTTAGTGAAACCTTCTTGAAGATTTTATGAGATAATCAATAAAATATTCTTGGTGAAAACTTCAATGAGGCACCAATAGCTATAATAGTTCTTCACTACTTGACAAAGACATTATCAAAGATGATATCAATACAACTTCCAATCTACAACATAATCAGATGGTAGCTACTCTCAGGCCCAAACAATAGAAAAATATAGTGGTTTTATTGATAACATATTCAAAAGTCTTCATCCCTACCATAAACAAATTTATGTCAAATCTGAAATCAACAACATTGTATGTCCCTAAAAATATCAATCTTCATTTATTGTCCAATCACTATACATTCCATTATCATCCACCTTTACATTGAAAAACCAAACTTATCATCTAATATTTATCCATATTTACCATCACTTGCCACACTTTATTTTACAGAGGTTACAAAGATATCTTGTCTCAATGTCTAAAGGAAATAAAATCAATGACCCATGAGGATCACAACAACATTATTGGAGTCCAAATATAAACTAGGTTCTTGATAGAGCATCTATTCAAAAGAGGTATGGGCTAGCAATTTACATGATTGATTATGCTAGTTATATAATTTTATGACCAAGATGTGCATCTCCACATAAGCATGAACAAAATAAACATATACCTTACCATTTAACTTACCTTATCACTTGGGGGTAACCCTATTACCATTATATCTAATTGTCATAACCTCACCATCTTTAAACAATGCCATACCCTATACCATTCTATTATACCTTCACTATTGACCGAAGCCTATTTTTATCTGCCCTACCCAACCCTTTTGATCTTGGTTCCTTTGGTTCCTTCCACACCTTCTATGAGGGGATTCTAATCCAATTTTAGAATTTCATGTTTAAATGATAGTCTATGAATGTAGTGTGATAATGGATCTAGAAAGTTATCTTTCATTTATGTTTGACTGGTACCATTGATTATAACTACTTATGGGCAAATTAGTATCCTACCTTGTGTTACTAATTATAACTACCGATGGGAAAATTAGTAGCACAAACCTATGCTATTTTTCCCTAATTATAATTGGGTATAGGAACATTAGGAATAATACCTTTTACCATGCATTATTGCATCACATTTCCATTACTATTCTCATTTGCCTTGCCATTTGCCTCAATTTTAGAAATTGATATGACTTGGTCAGATCTCATTGCCTTTTATGTGTGAGGAACTAGTGTAACTTGAGGTCCTCATGTGACTATGTAGGTAGTGCTTAATTTACATTGAGGTTAGCTCAGTCCTTCTTTTCCATATTCTCTCACCATTTTGAGAGAAAATTAATCCAACATTCTCACTATTTTATGAGTGGGACCTTATCAATCTCTAACAAGTTAAGGCACCTCAAAATTAAAAAAAAATTCAAAACATTTAAAAATACTAAACATTATAAAATCAACTTACAATCTCCTCGAGAGATATTAATCCTCCAAAATCCAAAAACATTTATCCTATCTAAACCCAATCAATCCTCCTCAATTTACCCTACTAGGGAAAATTCATTTTTGGTTTTAATCCATTCCATTACCATTAGGGTTGTGACCTTTCCCTTTACATGTATCCTTTCTTGGGGGAACCACCTGGTTATTATTTCATTGAGCCTTTACACATAGATATTGACTTAGTTAACAACATGATGCTTTCTATTGATTTTGCTTTCAAGTTTTTTATGTTTATTTGCTTAGTTGTTTGTTTGTTTATCTGCTTATTTTTTTGATTTCATTATTATGCCTTGAATCAGTCTATATTTGTTCATTGGGTGATTACTTGTGCATTATTATTGATTCTATCCATATTCATAAGTCAAAATTATCATCATGGTTTTTATCATTGGTGCATTGTTTTCAATTATTTATTAGATAAGGGGTAAGTATTTATGCATATTAAGGATAGGTTATTGTGGTGTTTTAAATCATGATGCATACCATCATGTGCTACTGTAATAATCATCTTGGGAAATCTTACAAGTAATGGCTCCACATAAACATCTCCTTGGTAACCTTAGTAAATCTTCCCACCCTCCTTGATCAAATCAACCCCTTGACTATTATGGTTGTATCAATGCTAATAAGGATAAGTATCTCTACATTAAAAGATACAACTAAATCATTCACATTGATCAATTCTTATTATTCTAATCATATCTTTCATCACTTTGTGAATCATTATATGCCTGGCTAATTGTGGCTTCTTTAGTCATTATACCATCACATCTACGTTTGCACTTGCTCATCTTTAATATGTATCATAGGTTATATCCTTGAGTTATGCTTGCCAATTTGTCCTACTAGGGCACAACCAAAAAATTATTATTCAATATAAGTCTGCCATATAGATATAGGGTTTAGCCAATGAGCCATAGACATGACATAGTTATAGATAGGGGACAGGATGGGCCTTTGTTTGAGTATATCCATCCAATGAGACATATATCTTGATGGGTTAGGTGGGGAAGGTGTCCATTCTAGTTATCACCATAGAGTGGGGCTGTGAGACACGCACACACACACACACACACACACACACACACACACACACACACACACACACACACACACACACACACACACATATATATAACCACCTCTATAATAAAACATGTCATTAAGAATAAAATAAGATAATGGTTGAAGAAGAAGCTCCAAACAATGTTTGAGAAGCTTATAATGATTCCACCTTAAAGGAGTGGCTGACACATACGATTGATGGATGGTCCCTTGAAAAGATGAAAGAAAAATAATAAAATTAACCCATCGATGAGATTAATCCAGTCGAGATAATTATTTTATGCATAGATTTATAAAAAAGTATTGATTTTTCCAAAGGTGGTTATAATAAGTTCCAAAGGCATATCCCCTAGTTAGGGTGGATAAGTCAAAATAATGATTTGCCTAGAGGTGGTTATATATATATATATATATATATATATATGCACTTTTTATAACCACCTTTGGAAAAATCAATACTTTTTTATAAATCTATGCATAAAATAATTATCTCGACTGGATTAATCTCATTGATGGGTTAATTTTATTATTTTTCTTTCATCTTTTCAAGGGACCATCCATCAATCGTATGTGTCAGCCACTCCTTTAAGGGGGAATCATTATAAGCTTCTCAAACATTGTTTGGAGCTTCTTCTTCAACCATTATCTTATTTTATTTTTAATGACATGTTTTATTATTTGATAAGATGTTATGGTGCCTATAGCTTTCAAATTATTCCTAAATAGAGACAAACTATAAAGACCTAAAACTAGCCACAATTAGATTTTGATCAAACTTCAGACCAATTCCTATCAACCATTGTAAATTAAGACTAAGAATTATTAAATGTCCTAAATTTACTTACACATCATTCATCAAAGCTAAGAATTATGTTGAGACATCCCTAATTGGGGTGTTCTATTATATGCAAAAATAACCTCCAACAGATTCATCCTTAATCACCTTGTGGCAAAACAACTATCAATTTGGTCTATGGACCTATTAAGTGGGACACTTTCACACTTAAATCAAATCTTGAAAAAGATAAAAGGCCAATCTAAATAAATTAAAAAACTAAACAATATTAAATGCCTAGTTGAATTATCCATTTATAGTTAATAAATATATAAAAAAAATTCAAAATATCCTAGCCTTTCATCATTGCATTTATGAGTTGTCAAGCTCTTTGAAAATATCCTAACATATCTAATTTGAGATCCATGGATAGTAATTGTAAATCATAATTACTTAAAAAGTATTAACTCAACTGGAGTTATTTTTAACTCACCTAGGTTTAGTTTGAATCCATTCTAATCCTAAACTCAACCTTAACTCACCTCAGGTTAGAGTTAATTCCTAAAGATATAAATTCAAGGCCTTACCTATTGAATTCAAAAGTTATTTTAGTGCCAAATTATTATGCATAAATATCTTCAACAAGCTCTTTGATGTAGTGTTATAATGCCCAAATGATTTGTAAGTAAGGTTACCATGCTCAAATATTAAGCTAATAAAAATTAATTCCAAGGTGAAAAGGAGAGGAGTGAGGAAACATCCATTATTAAAGACTTTTTGATGTAAAAACTGAGCAAGCCATTCAAAAAAGTCATTTAGAACTCCAAAGAAGGTAAAAGAGTTGTGTCTTTTATGTTTTTGTTGTGATTTCATTTAGTTTTTGTTACTAAGCTCTCCCTAGTGTCTAGGCTAGAGGTGTTAGGAATTTAGTGTGTTCATTTCATTGGTTTTATGAGTCTAACACAAGACTAACCTCCCCTTTATGTCAAATTCCTAGTTCACATATTGGCACACCTAGTGGGATGTTAAGCGTCCCATACAACCAAGGAGATTAATATGTAACTTTTAGTTTTTCTAATATACACTTAAATATTTAAAAAAATCAAGTTTTAACTTTGCTTTTCACGTATTTCTATTTTTAGCAACACATAGGTTATAAGAAACTGATGCTAGTTTATTTAAAAATTTGATAGAGACCAATGTCAATTCCCCTAGACTAATGCTGATTTTCCTAGACTGACATCAATTACTAGAACTGACTTTGATCCCTATGTGAAAAGTAAAACATGATAGAAACGTGACTAACGTGAGTTTTTATTGAGTTTTTTGATCTTCATTTTGTGTTTTGGAACCTACATATTGTCTTTTTAACTATTTTCTTGTACAATCTAGGGAGATATTTTATTTTTAGGCCTATTTTTATATTCATCCTTTGTGTCAAACCATATTGTATTCTTTCTATGCTTTTTTTAGGAACTAACATTGATCTTGTCAACTGAATTCAATCCTTGGGTGGATTTATTGACATCAATCTCTATGGAATAAGATCAATCCCTGCATGGATTGACGTGAATATCTCTAAGATAGAAAAATAGGAAACCTAAGAGCTAATTTTGAAATTTTGTTTTCTCACTCAATTTTGGGATTCTAAGTAGGAAAATTATCTAACAAATTACAGGTCTTAAGGTGGAAAAAGTAGAGTTTAAACATAGTTAAATCTTGCACACTTTGTCTTTGGTGCTTAAAACGAACTTAGTTATTTTCATTCCTTAGTTATTTTTGAAGTCTTTTTGCAAATTTTTTTTTCAAATAAAAAATTCCAAGGGGATTAAAAATTTCAAAAAACATCTCATTTTGGTGCACTAAAATAAAATTTCAAATTTAGTTACATACTCTTAAGAGTTGTTCATTTTATGCTTATTTTTTGAAAGTTATTTTTTTGAGAAAAATGAGTGATGCATGTATGCTCTCCCCCCATCCCCTTTAGGGAACTCAGGTGATCAAAAATGATCATTATTTGCCTTTATCTCTTTAGTCTAAAAGCATGAAAATAAAGTCTCTAAGTCCCTACCCAAATCTATATGGTTTGGGTGACCCTAAAATGACCATAAAGGCTTTTCACTTGTCTTTATTTTTCATGTATTTTGGCTTGTGAGTGGGAGTTCATCACTTCTTGATGGGTTATTTAGGGAAGCATTGACTTGAGAATTAATCTCCCAACATTGTTTCGACCCCACTCCATAGTGGGGTATATAAATTGAGTTGGTAAATCATTGGAATAGTAGTTTGAGCAGTTAAACTAACCTCATCAGTGACTATTGCCCTCAAAATGTATGATCAACTTAGACATCACACTACACTGAGTAAGTGATAGATGTAGTGGTTGTGAAAAGGATAAGACATTTTCATAACAAGATGATTGACATGGATCCAATTGATGTGAGCATATATTGTGTTAGCCATATTTGAGGCCATCTATAAATGTGCAAAAATTGATAGTTTAGAACAACCCCGCTTGCCTCAAACATACTATTGATGTAGGGTCAGTAGCTTGAAGTTCCATGTTGTAGTAAAAACTATTGAGAGAAGAGGGGGAATAAAAACCCTACTTATCATGCACTTTTAATTTTTGGATTAACAATTAAAATCCTCTCAAAAGAGAGTATATTGATAGAATTCATCAGTATTATGTAACCTTGTTAGTTTTAGGATTTAGGATGTTATACTTAGGTTTTTATGTCATTTTTGTCCTTTCTTGCATGGTTTTTTGAGTATAAACTATCTATTTGTTGTACCACATTGAAAATGAGTGTTTATTATACATCACTCCTTTATTTGAGGAGGTATTACATTGGCCATTTGACACCATAACTTTGCCTTAATCTTTTAACAAATCCTATTTGTGTGTGTCATTTGATTGAAAAGGGTGGAATTATGCTACCTAATTAATTTCAAAATTTGTGCCTTAAAGAGTCTTGAAATAAACCATTGATCATATATTTATAGTGTGATAACATTTCTATGCTACTAAAAATCATTTCATAGACTTGTTTGACTTATGTCCAAGTTCCAATTTCAAAACCAAACTGCATGTGCCTTTTGGATCTTTACCTAGTGATATTATGCCATTCATATTTGTTTAGCTTGTTGTCTATTTAAGAAGCCTAGTTTTATACATTGATTTTAAAATTAGCCTTGATAAGTTCAAATCTAAAAATTAATTGATTTATACCTATGCGTTATATAGTTTTGGCCTAGATGTTGATCTTTCACTTTTAGGTTATGTAACTTAGGTTAATTCTTTATTGAATTTAAAAACTATTATTTGTGCCTAGATTTGGGAGAAATATCCCATCTTTCATATATCTATTGTTTCATGCCTTATACCAATAGACCAAGATCATGTTTAAATCCAAATGCATATTTCATGCCAAAGTGTTTTATATTTGTTATATTAAATATCATACCTTGTTTTTTTTAAAGTCTAGCTTTTGTGCCTTTTCCAAAAGACCTAACAATGCCCGATTTGAGCCTAGATTTTGCACCTTTTCTAAAATACCTAGCAACTTTTATTTTCCTTAGCTTAGAATTGTTTGAAACACTTTGGACCTAAGTTTGTCATGCCAATTTTTATTCATCCACTTGATGATTTGTGTGAGATATTTGACATTAGATATTTGATGTTAGACTATTTTAACCAATTTTATCATAGACCTTTCTGGAGATACAAATCCATTCCTTAGACTAAGTTAGACTATGTTTAGACCATTTGTCTTTTGGACCTTATTTTTTAGAGTTTGTATAACTCTAGGCATTTTTAGAAATGTTTGTCATTGACTTGGATATGTCTCATTACACTAATAGTGGAGCCATGTACAATTTAGGTTATGATAATGTGGTCACATATGATGACTTTGTTCAAGACCCCTACTGGGATGATGTTGTTGTCAAGATGGATCCTTATCCTCCTTATAATACTCAATATGGGGAATAAATCCAAGATTATCACGAGCAATATGCAGTGATACCTTTGTTGGGTGGATTACCATACCAATTTATCCCTCTCACCACTCATAATACTCTATCCCACACCTATGCCATTAACCTTCCTTTAGATTGTGTGAGCAACCATGTTCCACTGTGTGCAAGGATTACCATTGCAAGACCTCATCCTTTAGCTCATGACAATAATCAAAATTCATAATTCCTTACTATTACCATTATAAAAACTCATCCTTTAGATCATGATAATAAATATTCACAATTCCTTACCATTACCATTCTAAGACCTTTTAAGTATGGTAGCTTGTTATCTTAACAAAGTTGTCCACTCATGATTAAATGAGTCACAATTACTATCCTAGGCTGACAGCTAGCCTTTTTAAAGCCCATTATAAATAATCCTATAATTATCCAACCATCAGTCATTCTTTCTTCATTTCCAACCATCCCCCACTTCAGAAAACCCATACCAATCTTTGAGACACAACTAGGCCAATCAGTACCTCTCCAATAGAGTCAATCATTCAAAGACCAAGATGTATTCAAAACTAGTATTTTACAATTGATTATAAACTAAGGCCAAGAGAACCAACCAATCCATGATATCTTTGTTGAAAAACCTATTTATGATGAGTAAACCTATGATGAATCACCTTTTGATGTTGTCTTTGTTGTCAAGGAATCTCACTTTACAAAGCTAGTCTTTATTGAGTCACTTTTTAACGATTATAACTGCCTTTGAGAAAATCATTATCTCAAACATTATTATATTTTTAAAGAGCCTCCCTTTGAAAATATAGTCTTTGTGGATTTGTCTCTTGACCTTTTCCCCCTCATTGAGGATTATCACCTTGACAAACTAGTCTCTATGGAGCCCATTATGCCATCAGAGGCTGTTACTTGTCCAATTATAAACATTAAATAAGACATCATTATAGTAGCATCCACACCAAATAAAGAATAAACATTGAATTTAGGTTTTATTTTTGAATTAAAATCATAGTTAGCATCAAAAGTAGAATCAATGCCAGTCTCAACATCGAATTCAGAGTCCTTTAAATTAGACTCAGCTTCAAAATCATAATACATTCATGGTTATTACAATATTGGTTACATATGCCTAACAGATTAATTTGAATACATTTTTGATCTTTCCATAGTTTTTGAGGATGATTACTTTAGCTTCAACATAAGTTATCCTAATATGTTCTATGAGGATTATGCTTCCTCTTCCCATTGCATTACCATTCCACATGACATTATCACCAACCAACCTAGCCATTATATTAACCTTCCACCTCTCACAAGTCTTGATTAAGACTGATAGAATCACACCTTGTTGAAATTAATCCATGGTGACATATTAGTTATAGAATATCAAGGGGTCCAATGCCACATTCATGTATAACAATAACAATCTCCTAGTGAAACCTTTTCAGAGGTGCTAGGGGTAAATCAAATTTCAAACTCAACGTTTTCTAGTGAAACCTTTTTTTAGGTGATAGAAGATAATCAAATTCAAAAGTTAACATTCCCTAGTGAAACTTTATCGAAGGTGCTATGGGATAATCAAGACAAATTTATTGGTGAAAACTTGATCGAGGCACCAATAGCTGAGTATAAAATTTATTCACTACTTGATGAAGACATTATTAAAGATGACATCAATACAACTTCCAATCTAAAACATAATTAGATGGTAGCTACTCTCAAGTCCAAATAATAGAAAAATATAGTGGTTCTATTGAGAACATATTTAGAAGTCTTCAACCCTACCACAACAAAATTTATGTCAAATCTAGAATCAACAACATTATGTTGAAAATATTGATCTTCATTTATTACCCAACCACCATACATTACATTATCATCTACCTTTACATTTCCAAATCAAACCTATCATCTAATATTTTGCCATGTTTACCATCCCCGGCTGCACTTTCCTTTATAGAGTTTACAAAGATATCTTATCTCGACGTTTGAAGGAAACATAATTAATGACCCACAAGGATCACAATAACATTATTGGAGTCTGGATTTGTAATAAGTTCTTGACAGAGTAGCTATTCAAAAGAGCTATGGGCTAGTAATTTACATGATTGATTATGCTAGTTATATCATTTGCTGACTAGGATGTGCATCTCCACATCAACATGAAAAAAAACATATACCCTACTATTTACCTTACATTATCACTTAGGGGTAACCCTATTAAAATTATATCCAATTGTCATAACCTCATAGTCTTTGAATAATTCCATACCCTACACCATTCTATTATACCTTCACTATTGACCAAAGCCTATTTTTAGCCACCCTACCCAACCCTTTTGATCTTGGTTCCTTTGGTTCCTCCCACACCTTTCATGAGGGGATTCTGATCTAATTTTAGTAGTTTTAGAATCTTGTGTTTAAATGATAGTCTATGAAAGTAGTGTGACAATGGATTTGACAAGTTATCTTTCACTTACATTTGACTGGTGTCACTTATTATAACCACCTATGGGAAAATTAAAATCCCACCTTATGTTACTAATTATATCTACCTATGGGAAAATTAGTAACATACATATATGCTATTGTTTCCTAACTATAATTACCTATGGGCAAATTAGGAATAACACCTTTTACCATGCATTATAACATCACCTTTCCATTACTATTCTCATTTACCTTGCCATTTGCCTCAATTTTAAAAATTGATATGACTTGGTCACATTTCAGTACCTTTTTTTGGGAGGAACTACTGTAACTTGAGGTCCTCATGGGACTATGTAGGTAGTGCTTGATTCACATTGAGGCCAGTTTAGTCCCTCTTTTCCATATGCTCTCACCATTTTAAGATAAACTTAAGCCAACACTCTCACTATTTTTTGAGTGGTACCTTGTCAACATCTAATGAGTTAAGACACCTCAAAATTCCAAAAAAAAATCAAAACATTTCAAAATCCTAAACATTATAAAATCAACTTACAATATCCTCAGGAGATATTAAGCCTCCAAAATCCAAAAACATTTGTCCTATCTAAACCTAATCAGTCCTCCTTGATCCACCCTACTGGGAAAATCCATTGTTGGTTTTAATCTATTCCACTATCATTGGGGGTGTGACCTTTCCATTCACATGTATCCTTGATTGGGGGCGCCACCCATTTATTATTCCATTGAGGCTTCACGCATAGGTATTAACTTGGTTGATGATAAGATGCTTTATATTACTTTTGATTTCAAGTTTTCTATGTTTGTTTGTTTATTTATTTGTTTGTTTGTCTGCCTATTTATTTTCTTTCATTATTGTGTCTTGACTTAGTCTATATTCATTCATTAGGTGATTACTTGTACATTATTATTGAGTCTATCCATATTCATATGTCAACACTATCATCATGGTTTTTTATCATTGGTGCATTATTTTCAATTGTTTAATAGATAAGGAATCATTCCTTATGTATATTATGGCTGTGTTATCATGGTGTTTTATATCATTATGCATACCATCATGTGTTATAGTAAAAATTAGATTGGGAAATATTACAAGCAATGGAGCCAAAAAAACTTCTCCTTGGTAACTTTGACAAATCTTCCCACTCTCCTTGATCATATCAACCCCTTGACCATTATGGTTGTATCAATGCTAATAATGATGAGTATTTTTACATTAAAAGATATAATTAAATCATTCACATTGATCAATTATTATTTTTCTAATCATATCTTTCATCACTATATGCATCCTCATATGCTTGGTTGTTTGTGGATTCTTCAATCATTAAACCATCATAGCTACATTTTCTCCCAATCATCTTTAATATATATCATAAGTTATATCCTTGAGTTATATTTGCCAATTTTCCCTACTGGGGCACAACCAAAAAATCATTATTTAATCTAGGTTTTCCATCTAGATATAGGGTCTAGCCGATGATCCATAGACATGACATAGTTATAGATATGGGATACGGTGGGCCTCCATTTGAGTATAGCCATATGATAAGACACATATCTAGATGGGTTAGGTGGGGTAGGCATCCATTCTAGTTATCACTATAGAGTGGGGCGTGAGCCACATACATACATACATACATACATACATACATACATACATACATACATACATACATACATACATGTATTGATTATAACCACCCATGGGTAAATCATTATTTCAACTCATCCACCCTAACTGGGGCATATGCATGTGCTACTGATTATAACCTCCTTTGGGAAAATTAGTGTCCTAAAATTTATTAATTATTATAACCACCTTTGGAAAAATCAATACTTATTTTTAAATCTATGCATGAAAGAATTATCTTGATTGTATTAATCTCATCCATGGGTTAATTTCATTCTTTTTCTTTCTTATTTTCAAGGGACCATCCATCAATTGTATGTGCCAATGACTCCCTCAAGGGGGCATCATTATAGGCTTCCCAAACATTGTATGGACCTTCTTCTTCAACCATTATCTTATTTTATTATTAACAACATGTTTTATTATTTGATAATACAATACTATGATTATAGCTTGGAACATATTCCCAAATAGGGGTAAACTATAAACACCTAAAATTGGCCATAACTGGCTTCTAATCAGATTTTAGACTGATTCCTATCAACCATTAAAAATTAAGCTTAGGAATCATTAAATGTCCTAAATTTTATTTCACATCATTCATCAAAGCTAATAATTATGTTGAGACATCCCTAGTTAGGGTATTTTATTATATGCAAAAATAACCTCTCACAGATTCATACCTAATCACCTTGCAACATAAAAGTTGTCAATTTAGTCTATGGGCCTATTAAGTGGGACACTTGCACACTTAAATTAAATATTGAAAGACCTAAAAGGATAATATAAATCAATTAAAAAATAAACAATATTAAATGCTTAGTTGAATTATACATTTGAAATTAACTAATATATAAAAAAAGGAAATTCAAAATATCCTAGCCTTTCATCATTGCCTTTATGAGTTGTCAAGCTCTTTGAAAATATCTTAAAATATCTAATTTGAGATCCATGCCTATTAATTATAAATCATAATTACTTTAAAATTATTAACTCAATTGGAGTTAGTTTTAACTCACCTAGGTTTAGTTTGAACCCATTCCAAGCCTAAACTAACCTTAACTAACCTTGGGTGAGAGTTAATTCTTACGACTATAAATGCAAGGCCTTACCTATTGAATTCAAAAGATATTTTAGTGAAAATTTATTATGCATAGATATCTTCAACAAGATCTTTGATGTAGTTTTATAATTCCTAAATGCTTTGTAAGTAAGGTTGCCATGCTCAAATCTTAAGCCAAGCAATATCAAAGCTAAGGAACCAAGGAGAGAAGGAGCCAAACAATATCCATTATCAAAGACTTATTGATGTACAAGCCAAGGAAGCCATTAAACAAATCCATTTGGAGCTCTAAGGAAGGTAAATGAGTTGTATCTTTTATGTTTTTATTATGATTTCATTTAGTTTTTGTTAGTAATCTCTCCTTAGTGTCTAGGCTAGAGGTGTTAGGAATTTAGTGTGTTAATTTCATTAGATTTATGTGTATAACACAAGACTAATGTCCTCTTTATGTCAAATTCTTAGTTCACATGTTGGCACACCTGGTGGAATGTCAAGCATCCCATATAACCAAGGATATTACTATGAAACTTTTAATTTTTCTAATAAATTCTTTAAAATATTCAAAATTTGAGTTTTAACTTTGTTTTTCATGTATTTATATTTTTAGAAACACACAAGTTATAGGTAACCAATGATAATTTATTTAAAAATTTGATAGAGACCAATGTTGATTCCCCTGGACCAACATTGATTTTCCTAGATCGGCATCGATTACCAAAATCCTAGATTGATATCGATTACCAGAACTGACATCAATCCCTATGTGAAAAGTAGAACACAATAAAAACATGATTAACATGAGTTTTTATTGAGTTTTATGATCTTAATTTTGTGTTTTGGAACCTACATATTTTCATTTTAACCAATTTCTTGTAGGATCTAGAGAGATATTTGATTTTTAGGCTTGTTTTACTATTCATACTCTCTGTCAAACCATATTGTGTTTTTCTATGTTTTTTTATAGGAACTGATGTCGATCTTGTCAACCAAAATCAATCCCTATGTGGATTGATTGATGTTGATCTCTATGGACCAAGATCAATCCTTGCATGGATTGATGTTGATATATCTAAGATAGAAAAATAGTAAACCCAAGAGCTAATTTTGAAATGTTGTTTTCTCACTCACTTTTGGGATTCTAAGTAGGCAAACCTTCCAACAATTTTTAAGTCCTATGTTCAAAAAATCAAAGTTTAAACATGGTTAAATCTTGCACACTTTGTCTTTGGTACTTAAAATAAACTTAGTTCTTTTCATGCCTTAGTTGTTTTTGAAGTCTTTTTGAAAAGTTTTTTTTAAAATAACAAATGCCAAGGGGATTAAAATTTAACAACACGTCTCATTTTGGTGCACTAAAATTAACTTTAACATTTAGTTACATACTCCTAAGAGTTTTTCATTTCATGTTTATTTTTTGAAAGTTTTTTTTTCGAGTAAAATGAGTGACGCATGTATGCTCTCCCTTGTCCCTTTTAGGGAACTCAGGTGACCAAAAATGATCATTCTTTAACTTTGTATCTTTAGTCCAAAAGCATGAAAATAAATTCTCTAAGGCCCTCCCCAAATCTATACGGTTTGGGTGACCCTAAAATGACCATAAAGTCTTTTCACTTGTCTTTATTTTTCATGTATTTTGGCTTATGAGAGGGAGTTCATCGCTTCCTAATGGGTTATTTAGAGAAGCATTGACTCAAGAATTAATCTCTTGGAATCATTTCAACCCCACTCCATAGTGGGGTATATAAAATGAGCCGGTGAATCATTGGGATGGTAGTTTGAGTTGTTAAACTACATTCGTTAGTGACTGCTACCCTTAGAATGTATGATCAACTTGGACATCCCACTAAATTGAGTAAGCAATGGATATAGTGGTTGTGAAAAGGACAAGATTTTTTCACAACAAGATGATTGACACATATATGATTGATGTGATCATCTCTTTATTAGCCACACTTGAGAGCATCTGGAAATATGCAAAAATTTATAGTTTATAATAACCCCACTTGTTGTAAATATACTATTAATGTAGGGTGAGTAGCCTAAAGTTCCATGTCATAATACAAACCCTTGAGAGAAGAGGGGGACTAAAAACCATACTTCTCATGCACTTATAATTTTTTGATTAACAATTAAAATGCTCTCAAGAGAGAGTATATTGATGAAATTCATTAATATTATTCAACCTTTTTAGTTTTAGGATTTAGGATGTTACACTTAGGTGTTTATGTCATTTTTATCCTTTATTGCATGTTTTTTGAGTCTAAACTATCTATTTGTCATACTACATCAAAAATTATTATTGTTTATAATCACTCCTTTATTTGAGGAGGCATTACACTAACCATTTGACACCATAACTTTGCCTTAATCTTTTGACAAATCTTGTTTGTGTGTGTCATTTGATTAAAAAGTGTTCGTTATGATACCCAATTCATTTCAAACTTTGTGCATTAGAGTATATAAATAAACCATTGATCATATATATATAGTGTGATAACATCATTACACTACTCAAAATCATTTCATAGATTTATTTTGAGCCTAGCTATGCCTATTTTGAGGCTAAATTTTACGTCTTTTCTAAAAGACCTAGCAATTTTTTTTCCCTTAGCTTAGACTTGTTTGAAACACTTTGGACCTAAGTTTGGCATGCTAGTTTTTATTCATCCACTTGACCATTTTTGTGAGATATTTAACTTATACCAAGTTTATCATAGACCTTTTTGGAGATACAACTCCATTCTTTAGACCAAGTTAGACTATGTTTGGACCATTTGTCCTTTGGACCTTATTTTTCAGAGTTTGTATAACTCTAAGAATTTTTGTTAAATGTTTATCATTGACATAGATATGTCTCATTACACTCATATTGGATCCATGTATAATTCAGGTTATGATAATTTGGTCGTATATGATGACTTTGTTCAAGACCCCTATTGGGATGTTATTATTTATGAGATGGATCCTTATCCTCCTTTTAATACTCAATATGGGGAATAAAGCCAAGATTATTAAGAGAAATATATAGTAATACCTTTGTTGGGATGATTAATGTACTGACTTATCACTATCACTGATTATGGTACTTGATCCCCCACCTATACCATTAACTTTCCTTCAGATTGTGTGAGTAACCATGCTTCACATCATCCAAGGATTACCATTCCAAGATCTCATCCTTTGGCTCATGACAATAACCAAGCTTCACAATACATTACCGTTACTATTATAGAACCTCATCCTTTGGATCATGACAACAATCAAGCTTTGTAATGCCCTACTATTAACATTCAAGACCTTCCAAGTATGGTAGCTTGTTATCTCAATAAGATTATCCAATCATGATTAAATGAGTCATAGTTACTATCTTAGGTTGACAACTAGCCTTTGTTAATCCCATCATAGATAAGCCTATTATTATCCAACCATTGATCATTATTATTTCATTACCAACCATCCCCACTTTAGAAAACCCATACCAATCTTTGAGCCACAACCAAGCCAATCAGTACCTCTCTAATAGAGCCAATCATTCAAAGACCAATATGCATTCAAAATTGGTATTTTACAATTGATTATAAACCAAGGCCAACAGAGCCAACCAATCCATGATGTTTTTGTTAAAACACCTATTTGTGATGAGTAAACCTATGATGAATCACCTTTTGATACTATCCCTTTTACAAAGGAGTCTCACTTTGACAAGCCAATCTTTACTGAGTCACTTTTTAATGATTATAACTGCCTTTGGGTAAATCATTATCTTGAACATTATCTTATTTTTAAATAGCCACCCTTTGACAAGCCATTATATATGGAGTTGTCTCTTGAAATTTTACCCTTGTTGGGAGTTTCAATTTGACAAATGAGTCTCTATGGAGCCCATTATGCCATCACAGGCCATTACTTGTCTAATACCAAAAATTCAATAAGACGTCATTATAGTAACATCCACACCAAATGAAGAATCAACATTGAAGTTAGGTTTTATTCTTAAACTAACATTAGAATAAAAATCAATATCAGTTTCAACATTGAATTTAGAGTCCCTTGAATCAGACTTAGCTTTAGAATCAGAATATATTCATGTCTATAACAACATTGGTTACACATGCCTCATAGATTAATTTTAATACATTTGTGATCCTTCCACATTTTTTTAGGATGATTACTTTAGCTTTGACATAAGTTATCCTAGCATCTTCTACAAGGATTGTGCTTCTTCTTCCCATTCCATTACCATTCCACATGCCATTGCTAGTAACCAACCTAGCCATTATATTAACCTTCCACCTTCCATAAATGTTGATTGGGATTGATAGAATCACACCTTTTTAAAATACATCCATGGTGACATATTAGTTATAGAATATTAGATGGGCCAAGACCATATTCATGTAGAAGAAGAACAATCTCTTAGTGAAACCTTTTTGAAGGCACTAGGGGGAAATAAAATTTCAACCTCAACATCTTCTAGTGAAATTTTTTTAGAGGAGATAAAATATAATAAAAGTCAAAAGTTAAAATTCCTTAGTGAAACCTTCTTAAAGGTGCTGTGGGATAATCAAGACAAATTTCTTGGTGACAACCTCATTGAGGCACCAAAAACTAAGGATAATAGTTCTTCACTACTTGATGAAGACATTATAAAATATGACATCAATAGCTTCCAATATACAACATAATTAGATGGTAGCTACTCTCAAGCCTAAATAAAAAAAATCTAGTGGTTTTATCGAAAACATATTCAAAAGTCTTCAACCCTACCACAACCAAAATTATGTCAAATCTAGAATTAGTAATATTGTGTGTGCCTAAAAATATCAATTTTCATTTGTTTCCTAATAATTATACATTCCATTATCATCCACCTTTACATTTCCAAATAAAACCTATCATCTAATATTTATTCATGTTTACCATCCCTAGATGCACTTTCCTTTACAAAGGTTACAAAGATATATTGTCTCACATTTGAAGGAAACGTAATCAATGACCCATGAGGATCATAACAACATTATTAGAGTCCAAATATGTAGTAGGTTATTGACAAAGCATCTATTCTAAAGAGGCGTAGGATAATAATTTACATGATTGATTATGCTAGTTATATCATTTATTGATTAGGATGTGCATCTCCACATCAACATAAATAAAAGAAACATATACCATACCATTTAACTTACCTTATCACTTGGGGGAAACCCTATTACCATTATATCCAATTATCATAACCTCAACATCATTGAACAAAGACATACCCTATACCATTTTACTATACCTTCACTATTGACCAAAGCCTATTTTTAGCCACCCTACCTAACCCTTTTGATCTTGGTTCCTTTAGTTCCTCCCACACCTTCCATGAGGGGATTCCAATCTAGTTTTAGTAGTTTTAGAAATTTGTGTTTAAATGATAGTCTATGAAAGTAGTGTGATAGTGGTTCTAAAAAATTATCTTTCATTTAAATTTGACTGGTGCCATTGATTATAACCCCTTATGGGAAAATTAGTATCGTACCTTGTGTTACTAATTATAAATGCTTATGAGAAAATTAGTAGTAAAAACCTATGCCATTGTTTCCTTATTATAAATGCTTATGGATAAATTAGGAACAACACCTTTTACCATGCATTACTGCATCAGCTTGCCATTACTACTCTCATTTGGCTTGCCATTTACCTCAATTTTAGAAATTATTATGACTTGCTCAGATCTCACTACCTTTTTTGTGGGAAGAACTACTGTAACTTGAGGTCTTCATGGGAATATGTAGGTAGTGCTTGATTCACATTGAGTTAAAATCAGTCCCTCTTTTCCATATGATCTCACTATTTTGAGTACAACTTAAGCCAACACTCTAACTATTTTGTGAGTGGTACCTTGTCAATATCTAATGAGTTAAAATACCTCAAAAATCCAAAAAAATTCAAAACATTTCAAAATCCTAAACATTATAAAATCAGCTTACAATCTCATCGAGAGATATTAAACCTCAAAAATCCAAAAACATTTGTTCTATCTAAACCTAATCAGTCCTCCTTGATCCACCCTACTGGGGAAAATCCATTATTGGTTTTAATCCATTCCACTACCATTGGGGGTGTGACCTTTCCCTTTGCATGTATTTTTACTTGGGGGAACCACCCATTTATTATTCCATTGATCCTTCACACATAGCTATTGACTTGGTTGATGACATGATACTTTATATTGATTTTACTTTCAAGTTTTCTATGTTTATTTGCGTAGTTGTTTATTTTTTTATCTACCTATTTGTTTGATTTAATTATTGTGCTTTGAATCAGTCTATATGCCTTCATTGAGTGATTAATTTCACATTATTCTTGAGTCCATCCATATTCATACATCAACATTGTCATCATATTTTTTTATTATTAGTGAATTATTTTCAATTATTTATTAAATAAAGAGTCATTACTTATGCATATTATGACTATGTTATCATGGAGTTTTATATCATGATGAATACCATCATGTGCTATAGTAAAAATCAGCTTGGGAAATCTTAAAAGAAATGGAGCCACATAAACTTTTCCTTGGTAACCTTGGCAAATATTTCCACCCTCCTTGATCAAATCAACCCATTGAACATTTTAGTTGTATTAATGCTAATAAGGATGAGTATATCCACATTATAAGATACAACTAAATCATTCACATTTATCAATTATTATTATTCAAAATTTATCTTTTATCACTTTGTGCATCCTCGAATGCTTGGTTATTTATGGCTTCTTCAGTCATTAAACCATAACATCTACATTTGTGCCCACTCATCTTTAATCTGTGTCATAGTTTATATCCTTGAGTTATTATTTCTAATATACCCTACTAGGGCACAAGAAAAAAATTATTATTCAATCTAGGTTTTCCATCTAGATAGGTGATAGGGTGGGCCTCCATTTGGGTATAGCCATCCAATGAGCCATATATCTAGATGGGTTAGGTTGGGTAGGTATCCATTCCATTTATCACCATAGAGTGGGGTCATGATCCACATATAGATAGGTAATGCTTATAACCACATATGGGCAAATCATCATTTTGACTCATCCACCCTAACTGGGGCATATGCCTGTGCCACTGATTATAACCACCTTTTGGAAAATTAGTGCCCTAAATTTTATTATTGATTATAACCACCTTTGGGAAAATTAATAATTTTTTTTAAATCAATGAATGTAATAATTATCTTGATTAGATTAATCTTACCCATGGGTTAATTTCATTCTTTTTCTTTCTTCTTTTTAAGGGACCATACATCAATCATATGTGTTGGCCACTCCCTTAAGGGGGCATCATTATAGGATTCCTAAACATTGTTTGGAGATTCTTATTCAACCATTATCTTATTTTATTCTTAACAACATGTTTCATTATTTCAGAATATGTTACTATGCCTATAGCTTGCAATATCTTCCTAAATAGGGACAAACTATAAACACCTAAAACTAGCCACAACTGGCTTCCGATCAAACTTCAGACCAATTCCTACCAACCATTAAAAATTAAGCATATGAATCACTAAATGTCCCAACTTTACTTTTACATCATTCATAAAATCTAATAATTATGTTGAGACATCCTTGATTAGGGTATTCTATTATATTCAAAAATAACCTCTCACAGATTCATCTCTAATCACCTTGTGGCATAACAACTATCAATTTGGTTTATGGACCTATTAAGTGGGACACTTGAAAACTTAAATCAAATATTAAAAGAGCTAAAAGGCTAATCTAAATAAATTAATAAACTAAATAAAATTAAATGCCTATTTGAATTATCCATTTTTAATTAATGAATATCTAAAAAAGGAAATTCAAAATATCCTAGCCTTTCATCATTGCCTTGATGAGTTGTCAATCTCTTTGAAAATATCCTAAAATATCTAATTTGAGATCCATGACTAATAATTACAAATCATAATTACTTGAAAAGTGTTAACTTAACTGGAGTTAGTTTTAACTCACCTAGGTTTAGTTTGAACCCATTCCAAGCCTAAACTCAACCTTAACTCACCTTAGGTGAGAGTTAATTTCTAAAGCTATAAATGAAAGGCCTTGCCTATTGAATTCAAAATATATTTTAGTGCAAAGTTATTATTCACAAATATATTTAGCAAGTAATTTGATGTAGTGTTATAATGCCCAAATGCTTTTCAAGTAAAGTTACCATGCCCAAATATTAATCCAAGAAACATCAAAGACAAGGTGCCAAGGAGAAAAAGAGCTAAGAAACCTCCATTGTCAAATACTTCTTGATGTACAAGCTGAGCAAGCCATTCAACAAAGCTATTTAGAGTTCTAAATAAGGTAAAAGAGTTGTGTCCTTTACATTTTTATTGTGTTTTCATTTAGTTTTTGTTACTAAATTCTCCCTAGTGTCTAGGCTAGAGGTGTTAGGAATTTAGTGTGTTCATTTTATTGGTTTTATGAGACTAACACAAGGCTAACCTCCCATATATGTCAAATTCCTAGTTCACAATTCGAAGATCAAAATTATATCTATTTATGATATTCTTAATGCTAGCATGAAGAATTTTATCTTTAATATCCTCTAACCATTTGTTATCATACCATGACTCTACAAAAAAAATTATGATATTATCAGGAAAATTATTCAAAATACTATAATTTTATTTTTAAGAAGAACCTTGAGCTTCTGTTATTTTTTATTTCTTCTATTTTTTTAGAAGATTGGGAAGAACTTCCTCTTGACATATTTATATTTCTTGGTTTTGTAACTTGTGAAGGAAAGTGGAAAAGGTATAGTCCTAGAGGGATTCTTATTACAGAATGTGGATTTACTTTGTAAATAAAAATAAAATTTGAAGCATAAACTGTATAGGATTTTAAATAATCTAAGAAGGGACTTCCTAGATCAATATAATAATGACCATTTTCATTTTTTACAAAGGGAAAATTTATAGTATGGTTATAAATCATTAAAGGAACATCTAAGGCAAATAATTGAATAGAGATATAACTATTTATAGTATGAATTTGAAAAGGAGTCGGAGTATGGGTCCAATGTTGGAGAACACAAGGATGGAAAAAATTTACATCTAACCTTGAATATACCAAAGTAGTATAGCTATATAAATTTCTTCCATAAATTTTTTTTACAAGAATTCTAATGAGAGAATGATGTAATACTAAGGGAATACTTGGTTTTTGTATAAATGACTCATTTTTTGTATCATAATCATCATCTATTTTACAAGATAAAACTGGGGACTGTAATACTTTTAGCTAAGGAGAAATATTAAACAACTCTTGATATTTACATTTTTTACTAGGTTGATTGATACTTAAATGATGCTCTATCCCTAAATTTTCCATTTCATTTCATTTCATTTCTCTTCTCAATATGATAGATAAAATTATAGATCAAATAGTTTTTTAGAGTCCACCTATTTATTTATCATAGATTGGTTTATTATCTTGTTTATCTAGCCAATCTAAATCATCTTATAAATCATTTAATTCTTATTTCTCTGGGCAAATATATGATATTTTATGAGTATAAGGTAAAGTTTTATAGAGAAGACTAGTAGTAAAGTTCTTTCTAGACTTATGTACAGACCCCAAACCTATATTATTGGCTTCAAATTTAAATCTAGGTTTATACAATGATCGACCTTTTCTAGAATTATAATTTCTATAAAAATTTGAAGGTTTAAAATCATATCTTAGTATTTATCTTCAAATTATTCATCCAAACTATCTGTCTAAGATGTAGAGGTAGACCATTCTTTTGAATCAATTCTAATTTTAATAGAATTATTTTATTCTTATTCTTCATTGTCTCCACCAAAGTATTCATCTGATTCACAAAAATATTCAAGATCCATCCATAGTTCTATGTTATAATAATCATCACTATCATGAGATAATTATGCCATTATTTAGTAATAACTTTTTGGAACTGTGAGAGTGTTTTGGTATATAAAACTTATGAGTAAAATAACACCTTTTCACAATTAAAAAACAACAAATTCTATTCTCTTCAAATATGAATCAAATAAATAAAAAATAATAGATAAGTTATAAAATTACAAAATTGAATAGAAATTATAGATCTTGATATATATTTGACTTATATGGATCTAATCCCACTTACTTAGACTTCTTCAGGATGTTAGTCTGAAATCATAAAATTATAGAGAACAATGATGATGCACACTAAGAAGATGTTGATGAAGTAGAATCATTGATAAAATAAATAAAATTATAACCACGTGCTAGTATTTTATCATCATCAGATGAAAATGAGCTCCTTGGGTTCCATTTATTTAACCCTTGCCCTTCAAACATAAATATTTTAGCTTCCTTTGTAATATATTATGTAGATATTGACTTGAATTTGAAAGTTATTTAAAAAAAAAATGTAATTCCCAAAAAGGTGTACAAAGAGTATTATGGGAATTCAAACACATTTGTATTTCAAAATCCCATTCTAATATTCTTTGTATTATAGTACAAGTAATTTTTATTTCATTTGGATGTGGAACTTGGAGTCAAAGAATTAGAAGGCTGCACAATTTTACAAATCTTATCAGATATTCATTTAAATGTACTTCAATTTTTACACTCCATATGTAATTGGGTTTGTAAACAAGATCAATGAAATTTTAGACTAGTAACTCAAAATTTAGTCTTTTGATGATAAATGGTTGTGAAGATCAAAAGATTCAATATAAAAAGCTTCTTAAGATATTGGTTCTTGAGAAATATGCTTGGAAATTCTATGATAATGCTCTATTACTACATAACTAAATATTTATGTTTGAATTGATAGAGATAAAACATAAAACCTAACACATTTTACCTTATTGATATAAAATCATGGAAATTGAGGACCTTGAGGATGATTCACATAAGACAAATCAAGATTTTTGCTCAACTAGTTTGTAAAAATATTTTCTTATCCTAAAATATATTGAGAAGAATAATTAAACCTATTAAAATGTTTCTACCAACAAACATATTTAACTCTTCCATCCTTTAGAACATGATAATTTTATTTGAATGCCAAGAATCTAGTGTAGTCATTTTTAATTACAAAGTGATTTTAATGTATTAGTCTAATAGTAAACTTTTCTAAACACTTTTTTACAACATATATTTCTTTATCTAAAGAAGTACATTTCTTGACATCATCAGAAAATACACCACTAGCATATTCACATTAAAATTATTGGGAATATTCTATACAACAAATAAATCCTCCCCAAGTAGTATTAGAAGCATCCATATGAAGCACACTTTTTTTGTCTTTGGTACATGGAGTTCAGGGATACTAAAACCTTATTATTAATAGTCTAGATTGGTCTGTTATGATCATTAGTCCACACATATTTTATATTATTTTTAAGTAATTCTTTAAAACAAAATCTATCAATACCACTATCAACATAAAAAATATTTACATAATTTATAATTCCAAAAAAGGATTGGAGTTGTTTCTTTCTAATTTATCAAGGAATTCAAGAATCTTATCCATGATATGTCCTTGTAATTTTAAATTTAATGCCATACCATGAAATTCACAATCTATTTAAAAAAGTTGTATTAGTATTAACAATAATTTCATATAATATCTTCAAATGCTATAAATGGTCTTCAAGTGTTTGAATAAAATTTAGGATGTTATCAATATAAACATAGAGGAAATCTAAAATTCTCGAAAAAATATTATCCATAAAAATTTGAAAATAATCATGAGCATTCATTAGGACAAAAGGCACAACTTTCCATTGATAATGTCCAAATGGGAAACTAAAAGCTATTTTTGGCCGATCTTCCTTTCTTACTCAAATCTAATAAAATCTTATTTTGTAGTCAAACTGAGAAAAATACTTGCAGCTTATTTTTATTAGATATGTTAATAAATGGGTTGATGTGTCTCATACCCTTATAACACAAAGTAGAAGATAAAGATGATATATCAGTAGAAAAAAATAGGATAAACCCTAATACTTGATGGTAAAATACACCTTCAGCCCAAAAGACACTAAGATTTAAAAAAAAACCTAAAATAGACTAAGAATATAAACCAAGAAGACCAACTATTTAGACTCAGAGTAATAGACCAATTTCTTTGTTTTAATGCTCTCTTCTTTGTTACTCTTTCCTCTGGTCTAGTTCCTAATTGCTTATTCTTTCTCCTAATTTGGCCTCTTGAAATTCATACCAATGATCTTGAATTCCTCTTTCCCCTACTTGCTCTCCTTACTATTTTCCTCCACTCTGCCTCTATGTGTGGTTTTATTGCTATGGGGAGTGACTCATTGATTCCAACATTCTCCTTGTAACATGTAACCTTTTTTAAAAGATATGTTTTATGAAGAATAGGTTATGGATATAAAAGAGTAATGGAATTCAATGGATTATAATTAATTACCATCCTTTTTCCTCATTTTTTTCTTATAATTCTTATTTACCATAAAAGCAAAGTAATAATAAGGAGAGGTACTAGGTTCTATGAAACAAACATCTAATAATTATTTTATAGCTTTCTCTATATCCTAATTATCATGAGATAGGATTGGAATATTTTTTTCCAATATTCATTTATTTTCCTTCTACCAAGTTTATTTCCATACTAGACATATATTTGTTTCAGAATTTCTAAGGGATATTAGAATAAACTTCTTTGATTTTTTGTTCTATTTCTTCAAAATTTTCAAGGACAAGGTTATTAGGTGTCTGGATGAGAGTTGTACTTCCATAAGGACAATAAAATAATCTTATAAATCTAATTATTTATCCATTAATATTAAAAAAAAACTTTTAGGTGTACTTCCACAAGGAGAATACTGGTTAATAAAGGCTCCACTTAATAGGTAGTCTATAGGCAACTAATCATGAGCAAAAAAATCATAGCAAAAAGTCATATATTAAATTATCATGGGTTATTAATGTTAATATTTATTATAATTAAACCCATTTACTTGGATATATAAGCACCTATAATTGTGTTGTTCATAAATTTTCTCCCAATCATCTAATATAATTGTCTTACAAAAAAAAAAGATATGTACTAATTTCTACTTAGGCATCTATCTTCTTATTATTAATCTGAATGGAGATAAATCTAGCATACCTTCTATTGATAATCTAAGAAATATATATAGGCTTTGGTTTTGAAGTTATTAAAGTATATGAGCACATCAATATACATTTTCTAGGATCTAAGCACTCTAGTATTTATCTTGACGGATGAATTCCTTCTTCACAATCAAATTCTTCTCTCCATCTCATTATGTATTGTGGAGATTCCAAGTCAAAAGCTTGTATTTATACATAATAAATCTAGTCATCACATACATATTTTATATATATGTCTTCATAAATGTTAGTGATAATTTAAATGTAATCACTTCTTCTAGGATTAAGAAACTAAACTTATCTTTAACCCATTTATCACTAGCCTTAATTTTTTTTGGAAATGCAAGTGGTAAAGGGATTGGAGTTCTAATAGTCAGAGGTCAATGGTAATATGGAGGCTGTTGATGTATTTTTAGGCATTTGGTTCTTCCTCCTCCTTATTATCAGAAAGGAGGTATTGAGGAGCTTCTTTTTCTTCCTCTATTATGACTTCTAGAGCTTCCTTCGCTAGAAGGTGTTTAAGGCCTCTACATAAAATAAGGATGTTCTTATTATAAATAATCAACTAGAGAATCTAATTCATATAGATTATAGACATGGTATTATTCATCTTCATCCTCAACTTCTTCTATGACAGGTTCATATATTTCATCCTAGTCATACAAGTATTCATTTTTGTCTATTAAATCCCACCATGCTTTTGTGTTGGAGGAATAAATAGATTTAATAACACAATGCTTAAATTTTTAATCAATAAATTTATGAATAGGTTGGTGACATATATAAAAAATTATATATTTATATGGAGGATGAGTTTATATTATAACAACACCTATCTACATTAGGGATGTAGATAGTATACCCTTTTCTTCCTTAGGCTTAGGTTTGTGTTTTGAAAAAAGATTAGCAGTAAGCTTAAGACCAAAATCTTGTTCCATTATAAATGGTTGGGGTAAAATTAAGGTTTTTTATTATTTTATATTTTATTCATTCTCAACTTATGTAACATTTTGAACTAATTGATCAAATTTATCATCTATACTATTTATATTTTTATCAATAATATGAACATAACTCTAGATATTATCAGTTTTGTCTACAAATGCATGAAGAATGTTTAAACACTTATCTACATGTTCATGAATTGATTTAAAATATTTTATAATAAAATCTAAGAAATCACTCATGGAATGTATAGCTCCCCATGGATGTTTTAATTTGCTAAATATATCAACATAAGTCATCAAAATTTTCTTGAAAATGAAAATGAAATCAAGCGATGTAATTCTGACGCTTATATTCATTTTATGGATCTTTATTCTTAGGCTTGATAGACTAAAAGGCATAACAAAATTAATATACTTTTACTTATTTAGATTTATGATATCATTTAATAGGAGGATATCTTCCACTTATGTAAAATATGATATCATCTTATTTATATAACTCAAGGGTTATATCTCTTGGTAAAGTATACATGGATAAAGGAGGTAATTTATCTTTTCCTTATTTGATCTATTCATCTTCAAGTTTAAAAAATAAATTTCCTTTCCTATCACTTCGATTGGACTAACTATAAAAACCTTCCCTAGGAGATTCTATATGTTTAGAGGAATTTTTTTAAGAGAAACTTTTTGGTAATATATGAATCTTATTTTCATCTACATGATGGACCATATTAAATTTGTGTTTATCTTTGAGCATAACATATTTTAACCAGTCTAATTTACATTATGTACATACATGAATATTATTGATAAAACCTTTATATAACTATACTATAGCACTAAGTATGAATGAATATGAAATCATTTCAATAATAGAAGGGTGGATAGTGTTTTTCATTGAATACAAAACTTTCCCTAATAGATTTTTCCCTTTAGATTCAAGTTGAGAACTATTATAAACATGAGAAGGTTTAATACTAAGAGGTTGGAAGTTAAACAAAGTACCTAATAGATTATCTTCAATAACATTGATTGTAAGGATTGAGGTTGAACTTTCTCATGTTTCAAAAACCTCTTTATCAAGATTTTGAACATTGAGACTATAAAATCCTTAAACTTTGACTTCATTCAAGATCTTAAATCCTAGGTTACTATCATTACCATGAGATAATTCTACCATTCTTTAGTAATAACTTAGTATGATTGGGAGAGTGTATGGGTAATAATAAAATTATTTAGGATATTAGTCTGATTTCTAGAAAATAGAAACAAAGGCAAATGGTCTAATGGATATAGATTCTTATATTACTATTTTTTTTCTAATATAAAGATTTTTTATTACAAAACTAAGAAAATTTTGAACTAGAGACTTAACAAGACTCATATTGACTCTTACATCAAACCTAATATCTAGCAAAATATGAAACTAAATATGTCCTACCATGAGTCAGGGTCTTCCTTTTATAAGAGAAGGAAAACTAGCTATATAACTAATATAAAATATTTACCTAGAAACCTGAGTAACGAGTTACCTATTTTATTAATAAAAGAAAGAGACATATTGGGTCTTGATCTAATCTCTACCATCGATGTCTACCATTATGTCCTTTTCACAATAGTAAAAATAAACCCATTATCTAAAAGAGAGTCCCATTAGGGAAAAACAAACCCAAAAAAAATATGTACAAGGAAAGATATGAGTTTGACAAGGATTTTTACAAAAATTCGCCATGGGTATCCACCATGGTTCATAAGGCCAACTAAGATTACTATCTATGACATTAGTTACTGAATGACAATCACTAAACTATATGGTTTTGGGTTATCACCATCAAACCAAGTGATGATTATCTATCACCATACTAAAGTATTTTGGTATAATACCACTCAAGCCATATTAGAAGTATCACTCCTTAGATGAATGGTTTTTAGGTATAAACCATTAAACCCTATGGAGTTCATTCCATAAGACAAATGCTTTTATAGAGAAACCACTAAGCTATTATCCATTATTATTCTTTTGCATTATCTTTTAAATCTAAGTATGGAAGATTATTTCATATATAATACATTGTGCACTGACTAATTTTTTGGACAAAAATATCATTTATTACATTATCATAATCATGCCATACTAATATATGAGCCTTTTGAATCTTGACATGGGAGTTACTAATTATTATTTTGGAAGGCCATTGAGTATGTTGATAATTATAAAATTCAACTCTTGGTAGCCTATAAAATTCTTCATCAATTAAATACTTAGACATATATCATGAGATTAGTTTGGAAAAATTGTTATTGATTCTATTAAGGAATCCAACTATGTCTAGATCTAAAATAACTCCCTTATCTTTAACATTACTTTTAAAATTGTAATTTAGGTATAAAATTTTTATTTACAACACTATTTTTTCTAATTTTAGAATTATTTCCATCCCTTCTCATGACCACTTTTCCTATTATAGCTTATGAATAAATATGTTAATAGAATATCTTCCATGGGATTCCATATTTATTGGTTTTTTTTCTATTCCAAGAGTAATTTGAAGATCAAAATTATATCTATTTTTCATATTCTTGATGCTAACTGGAAGAATTTTATCTTTAATATCTTGTAACCATCTATTAACATACCATTAATCTACATTAGGGAATACATTGGAACAATGGAGATTACCACACATACGCGATTTCAAAATACGTCAGAGGTGGTGGTGCCTACATCAGATGCCAGTAGAGATTCTTCAGCATTTACCCATCCTCCTTACTCTGCCAATGTTCCTCCTGGAGGGGCGGCTGGAGAGCTCCCCACTGCGGGTGAGGTTTCCCCTGCGTGTGGGGGTAGGGTTTTGATTTCTCCTCGCGCAAATTCTTCTATGGATGGGGGTTCTTTTCCCTCTGCCCCGTAACTAGCTTTTAGATCCCTTGCTCTTGGCTCAGGTTTTGGATCTGATGGAAGGACTTTTACTGATGTGGCTACATTTGAAGCAGGGTTACATGAAATTCCTCTTCTTGCCTCATCTGGGACTTTTCACGCTTTGCCTGTAAATGATTTAAAGCCTATTAAGGTAACTCTTGACTCTAAAGCAGTTGAATAAATAGTTGATATCGTAGAAGAGCTTTCCTCTTATGCTGTAATTTTTTGCTTTCATGGCTTTTGGCCTTCTCTTGCAGATCTACATGGCTGGATCTCCAAGAACTGGATGCCACTCTTTAAAGATTTGGTCCATATATTTCCATGTGCTAAGGGTTTTTTTATAGTTAAGTTTTATAGCCTCAATGATAGAAAGATTATATTGTGTCAAAATAGTTTTTCTTGGCAGGGTAGATATCCTATAATGGCCAAACCATGGCATGAGGACTTTGATCCTCTCTCAGAATCCTTTAATAAGCTCCCTATTTGGGTTAGGCTCCCTAATCTTCCAATACATCTTTAGCACGATGCAGTTTTTGAAACTATTGGAAATGCTATTGGGGATTTTTTATATGTGGATGAAAACACTTCGAATATATACCATTCGACCTATGCTCATTTTCTAGTAGATTTGGATGTTTCAAAGGGACTTCCTGAGGTGATCTGTTTGGAGTCCCTGAGGGGTACTTGGACACAAAAGTTGGATTTTGAGGGTATCCCGTTCTGTTGCAGGAAGTGCCACCAAATGGGTCATATTGCTGCACGATGTGCTGCTGGGAAAACTAAAACTAGGTGACCATCTTCTTGGTGGTCTGAGGCCTCCTCTGAACATTATACGGTTAAACAACCCTTGGAAGTTTCAGATGGTTCTAAGTTTGAGGATAGTGCTCACTCTGAGCCGGAGGCTGTGGAGGATTTTTTGGTGAAACATTCCTCTGAAGGTTATACGGAGGCTATAGTAAGGGATCTTCCTGAGCCAGTGGATGAGGTGACATTGGTTTCTTCCCCTATTTTGAAGGATCCTCTTAGGAGTCAGACATTTTCTCAAAGGGATTTTGTAGAGGCGTCTGTGTCCCCTGGGTTCCATGGGTCCTTGTCTTCTGAGGCAAGGGTTGCTGAGGTAGAAAAGTTAGAGGATGGTTGGAAAATAGTGAAGAGGAAGAAGTCAAAGCCTATGGTTCCCCCTCTAGATAAGAACCTTCGGTCGCATAAGAAAAATCTCAACTCAAAAGGAAAATCTAATGTTTCCTTATGTTGACTGGTTTTTTGTGCTGGTCTTCAGGTGGCGTCACTGGTTTGCTGGTTACTGGTATGGGAGGTTTTCAGATTGCTATTCTAGTCTGTTAATTTTCTAGTTTCCAGTGTTTTGACAGGTGTTTTAACTGGTCATATCTATTGGTAGCAGGTCCCTGTAAAACTTGGTTTTGTTGTTCTTTTTGGTTTCAGGTTCTTTTGAACTTGGTTGTGCTTAATGGTTTATCTTTCTTTTTTGTAAAGGGTTTCAGGATCCCTCCAAAACCTGTTTTTACCTTAATCTAAAACATACCATTAATCTACAAGAAAATTTATGATATTATCAATTAAATTGCTCCAAACAGTACATTTTATTTTTGAGAAGAACCTTGAGATTTTACTATTTTTTATTTCTTATATTATTTGTTAGAATATTGGGAAGAACTTCCTCTTGACATATTTATATTATTGGTTTTTTCAACTTGTCAAGGATAGTGGAAAAGGTAAAATCCCAAAGGGATTCTTGTTATACATTGTGGATATCTTTTTTAGATAACACTAAGCTTTAAAGTAAAAAATGTATAGGATTCTAAATAATCTAAGAAGGGACTTCCTAAACCTATATAATAATGACCATTTTCAATTTTTACAAAGGGTAAATTTACAATACGCTTCCCATTCATTAAGGGAACATCTAAGGTAAATAATTAAACAAAGATATAACTATTTATAGTATGAATATAAAAAGGGGTTGGAATATGGGTCTAATGTTGGAGAACACAAGGATGAGAAAAACATTTGACCCTGAATCTATGAATGTAGTATAATTACATAAATTTCTTCCACAAAAAATATTTACAAGAATTCTAATGGGTGAATGATGTAATACAAAGGGAATTTTTGGTTTTTGTATACGTGACTCCTTTTGTGTATCATAATCATCATCTATTTCACAAGACAAAATTGAAGATTATAATATTTATATATGAGGAGAAATATTAGACAAATATTGATATTTACATTTTTTACTAGGTTGAATGATACTTAAATGAGGCTCTATCTTTGAATTTTCCATTTCATTTCATTTCTCTTATAGATATGACAGATAAAATTCTAGATCAAATGGTTCTTCAAAGTCTTCCCCTCTTTCTTTATCATAGATTGGTTTATTATTTTATTTATTTAACCAATCTAAAGCATATTCTAAATCATTTAATTTTTCTTATTCTGGGCAAAGATAAAATATTTATTACTAGAAGACAAAGGCTTAGATATAGGATTAGTATTAAAGTTCTTTATAGACTTATGTATATACCCCAAACCTATATTCTGGTTTTGAGATTTAAGTCTAGATTTATACAAAGATTGAATTTTTATAGAATTATACTTTCTATAGACTTTTGAAGGTTTAAAATCATATCTAAAGAATTACCTTTAAATTATTCCTCTGAACTATCAGTATGAGATGTAGAGGTGGACTATTCTTCTAAATCAATTTTGATTTGAATATAATTATTTTCTTGTTCTTCTTCAATGTCTCCACCAAAGTCTTCATCCGATTCAAAAAATATTCAAGAGTCATCCATAGTTCTATGCTACAATAATCATCACCATCGAAAAAAATTCTTCCATTAGTCAATAATAATTTTTTTAGACCATGAGAGTATTTTGGTATCTAAAACTTATGAGTAGAATAATTCCTTTTCACAATAACAAAATAAGGAATTATATGCTCTTTATAAAGGAATCAAACAACTATAAAACAATAGATAAATTATGAACTTAAAAAATTGAAAAGAAATTATAGATCTCAATAGATCTTTAACTTGTATGGATTTGATACCACCCACTCATAATTCTTCAGGATCTTTGTCTAAAAACATAAAATTATAGATAATATCAATGGAGGCTAATGTTCGAATGGCTGCATCTTCTTATATTACTATTTTTTTTTATAATACAATGATTTCTTATTACAAAACTAAGAAAAAAACTAGATATCAGAATGACATACAATATAATCAATATTAGTATTGGAAAGATCTGGGACCAAATTCATTTGATAATTATTTTTTGGTTTATATTCTAATGCTGTTTCAAAAGACTTAACAAGGGGTTTCACAAAAGACTTATAAGTACTTTTATACATGACTTTCCCTAATAGGTTTTTCCCTTTAGATTTAAGTAGAGAACTATTATACACATGAGAAGGTTTAATATTAGGAGGTTATAAGTTAACCAAATTAATTGATAGATTATATTCAATAAGATTAATTTAAGGGACTGAGGTCAAACTTTATCCTATTTTAAAATCCTCTTCACTAGGATTTGAACGTTGAGACTATTAAATATTTTAGCTTTGAATTCATTAAGGATTTGAAATCTTGGGCTGTTACAATCAACATGAGATAATTTTTTCATTCTTTATTAATAGATTGTTGTGACTACAAGAGTTATTTGGTATCCTAAAATGTATGAGTAGAATAACACCTTTAAACAAAAACAAAATAATGACTTTAATGCTCTTGAGATCAGAATAAAAAAATACAAAGTAACATACAAGTTATGAATTTATTAAGCAAAACCAAATTCTAGATCTTGATAGACCTTGACTCATATGGCTCTAATACCACTTACACAAACTTCTGCAAGTTATTAGTTTAAATTAAAGAGAATAGTGGTGGAGGTTGATGGCTAAATGGTTACGTCTTCTTAATATTCAAACTATTTTATTAAAAATCTTGATGATTATAATACTTCTTACACAGACTAGACACAAGACTCTTAATAAACTAGGATGCCCACTATGCTTCCTTCATTCCTTATTTATAACAATGGAGTGAGGATTATCGGATCTTACTAGTGTGACAATTTCTATCACATCTAGTTTTTTTACAACTTAAAAGAGATTTTTCACTAAAAATAAGTTCCACATATGGAGAATAATGTACATAAGTGACATATATTAGGACACACTCAATAAAGAGATACGCACTAATAAGATGTCAATGAAGTAAATCATTGACCTCATGCTAGTATATTATCATCATCAAATTATTATGAACTCCTTGGGTCCTGTTGATTTGACCCATTCCCTTTAAATAAAAATATTTTGGCTTCCATTGTAATATCTTATGTAGATATTGATTTGAATTTATACATTATTTTGAAGAAAAATTGTAATTCCCAAAATGGTGTATGAAGAGTATTGTGGAAAATCATAAACATATGCATTTAAAAATCCCTTTCTAATATTATTATTATTAAATTACAAGTAATTATCATTTCATCTAGATGTGGTCCTTGGAGTCAAATAATTGGAAGTCCACACAATTTTACAAACCTCATCAGATATTTATTTAACTATTCTTCAATTTTGACACTCCATCTATAATTGGGTTTGTAAATAATATAAATGACTGTTTAGACCAATAAATCATAATTTAGTCTTATTATGACTGAATGGTTGTGATGACCAAAATATTTAATACTATAAGCTTCTAAAAATATTAGTTTTTGAGTAATATGCCTAAAAATTCTATGATAACTCTCTATAAATCCATATCTAAATATTTATTATTGAATTTGTAGAGATAGAGAATCAAACCTAACACATTTTACCTTATTGATATAAAATTGTGGTCTTTGAAGACCTTGAGGATGATTCATATAGGAAAGAGTAGTATTTTTGCTCAACTAATCTATAAAAACATTTTATTTTCATAGAATACATTGAGAAGAATAATAAAACCTATTAAAATATTCATGCCAACAAACATATTTAACTTTTCCATCCTTTCAATCATGATCCCTTTATTTGAATGTTAGGAATCTAGTGCGTTTAATTTTAGTTACAGATTTCCTTTAAATGCATCAATCTAAGAGCAACATTTTCTAAACACTTTTTCACAACATAGATTTTTTTATCTAAATAAATCCATTTGTTGACATCATTAAAAAATTCACCACTATCATATTCACATACAAATTCTTGGTCATATTATATAAAATAAAGAACTCCCTAGGTAGTATCAGAAGCATTAGTATAAATCACAAAATTTTTGTCCTTGGTACATAGAGTTTAGGGAGAATAATAACATTATTCTTAATAGTAGAAGTTGCTCTACTATGTTCATCAGTCTACACACATTTTATATTATTTTTAATAAATTCTTGAAAACAAAATCTATAAATAATACTTTCATCATAAAAACTATTTACAGAATTTAAAATTCCCATAAAGGCTTGGAGATATTTATTTTCTAATTTATCAGGGAAATCAAGAATCTTATCTTTGATATGCCCATAGAACTTTAACTCACTGTTCTTAACTTCCATATCAAGGAATTTGTAATTTATTTGAAAAAGTTATATTTTTGTTTCAGATAATATAATTCAAGTGTTAATAGTAGTGCTATAGAATATATTCATATGCTGTAAATGGTCTTCAAGTGTTTGGCTAAAAATTAGGAAGTCATCAAAATAAACACAGATGAAATATGACATTCCTACAAAAATATTATCCATAAAACTTTAAAAATAAGTAGGAGTATTCATCAAGATAAAAGGAATAAATTTACATTGATAATGTCCAAATGGGTAACTAAAATTTATTTTTGGCCAATCTTCCTCTTTTACTCATATCTAATAAAATATTGATTTGTAGTAAAACTGAGAAAAATAATTGTAGCTTGCAACCTTTTATAAAAGATATGTTTGATCAAGAATAGGGTATGGATATGGAATAACAATGGAATTTAATGGATTATAATTAATTAACATCCTCTTATTTGATTATATTGCTTATTTATCATAAAATCATAACAATAATAAGGATAAGTACTGGGTTCTATGAAATTGACATCTAATAATTCTTTTATAGATTTATCCATATCCTAATAATCATGAGCTAAGATTATAATCTTTTTTAAAATATTTATTTATTTTTACTATAAAAAATTTATTGCCATGGTAGGAACATATTTCTTCCAAATTTTTTGAGGGTCATTGGAACAAAATTCTTTTATTTTTTGTCTTATTTCTTCAAATTTTTAATGATAAGGTTATTCAATTTCTGGATGAGAGCTATATTAGTAGGATATTATTCAGTGACATATGCTAATCTTGGATCTATAATTATTTCTCCATTAATAGTAAATAAAACACTTTTATGTGTACTTATATAAGGATAATACTGATCAATAAAGGCTCCACCTAGTAGGAAGTCTATAAGTAGCTGATCATGAATGAAGAAATCATATCAAAAAATCTTATACTGAATTATCATGTTTTTTTAGTGTTTATATTTATTACAAGTAAAACCATTTCCTTAGATATATAAGGAACTATAACTATGTTTTTCATCAATTTCATCCCAATCATCTAATACAAATGTATTACAAAAATAAAGAGATGTATTAGTGTCTACTTGGGCATCTATCTACTTATTATTAACAAGAATGGAGATAAATTGAGCATACCTACCATTAACAAGTTGAGAAATATATGTAGGATTTATTTCTAAAGGTATTGGAGTATATGAAAACACCAATCTACATTTGGAAAGATCTGAGCATTATGGATTTATCTTGAATGATGAATTCCTTCTTCCTAATTAGATTCTTCTCCTACATGATGAGATTCCCAATCACAAGATTCTATTTATACATCATGAATTTATTATTCATAGACATATTATGTATATGGGTCTTCATCCCATGTTGGTTCCAATCTAACTGTAATAGATTATTTTGGGAGTAAGAAATTAAACTTATCTTTAACCTATTTATCACCATCCTTGAAACTTTTTAGAAAGGCAAGAGGCAAAGGGCTTGGAGGTCTAACTATTAGAGGTTGATGGTCATGTGGAGGATGTTGACCTCTTCCTGGGTATTTTTTTCTTCCTCCTTTTTGTTATTAGAAAGGAGGTATTGAAGAGATTATTCTTCTTCCTCTTTTTTGAATTCTAGTGCTTCCTTCTCCAAAATGTTTCCAGGTCCTCTACATAAAAGCATGATTTTACTCATTTAAATCATCATCTAGAGCATCTAATTCATATGGATCATATGTACTATATTATTCATCTTCATATTTAAATTATTATATGATAGGTTCATATATTTCATCTTGGTCATACAAGTATTAATTTTCATCTACTAAATCCCATAATGTTACTGCATTGGAGAAATAAACAACATTATCAACAAGATTCTTACATTGTAATCAAGAGATTTATGACCAAGTTAGTGACAAATATAAAAAATGATTTGTTTAGATAGAGGATGAGGTAATTTTAAATGTTGGAGGAATATATTCTTAGGATCAAGAGTGTGGTGGCATGAAAAATAACATTTACAAATAGAAAGATGCTTATGCTTGAATTGGTGCTTAGGCTTATGTACATATGGCATACAACCATAAGGATTAATCTAGGAAAATAAGGTGAAATGTGATTGAATTTTTGCTTATCAATTTTGGTAATAACTTTGGTAGTATAAAGAAAATCAAAAACTTGGTATCATGCAAATTTAATTATATCAACAAGAACACACACATCAGTAGCTAATCATTTAAACTTTAGATAAATAAAAAATTTGTCAATAATATTATATGGCAAAGATTAAGAAAATTCATTGTTACTTCATCATAATGGTGGAAATTAGTAGCATAGGCCAATGACTTGGATTATGATTTTTAAAATAAATCAAAACCAAAATTGGAAAGATTAGAGCTTTTTTTTCTCAATGTGCAATATAATTGCCAAGTGATTTCTAGTTGTGTATTTAATGACCTTGATGTGTTTACATAGCCATGAATTTGTAATATTTTTGTTAACCAAATTTGATAAAAGTGTGGGAGGGACAATATGACATGTCTCAAATTTTAAAAGTAACTATTATAAAATAGGAGACAATGCCAAGTTGCATCCCTGTCTGACCTACTATGGTCTTGCCCTAAAAGGTTTGAGACCATTGGAATTTGTTTGATATTAATATTTAAGTAGAATAGATATTTTTGAATGATTTTTTTAGTGATTTCAAGATAGTGAGTATAATAGTGAATAATCTCATAGAGATTGTAAGTTAAATAAAATGGTGAACAAGTTATGTAAGGCAAAAATCTCAAGATTAAACATGATCAATAATTTAATGATTAAATTTGAGTTTCTACACCCCCCTATTTATTATAGTCATGCAATGAATTTAACTTACTCGAGTAAATGATATGCGAACATAAGTGTGCATAGACACTTTGTATTTTGATGTGAAGTGTGATTGTGCAAGGTACCTTATGTAAAACCTATAACAATGCCATTGAAAGTAGTTACTATCCATATTTAAAAATTGAAATTTTGAAAAGAGAGAAAAGAAAGAATAAAACTAAAATAGTATGCAATATAATTACCCTATTATTTGAAAGTGGATAAATGTGTGTGCCCCCTTGTTAATGAATTTGGATAAATGTTGAACATGTGGTGAATTAAGAGTGATCAAATATCAATTTAAAAACTATTGAAAGATCTTGAGTTTGAAAGATTTTATGCTCTAACACTCATCGAAATAAGTAGATTATTCTTGTAGAATAATTTAAGGGGGTGGAAAAACCAAACATGGTTTACTATAATGTCACCATAGACATTGAGTGTCACTAGACTCTAATGTGATAGGATAAGGGGTGGAACCACCAAATGTGTCTTGATAAAGTGCAACCATATATGTTGAGTGTCACTAAAATCTAACCCATCCCACATTAAAAATGAAATGAGTCTACTATAGATGGATCTAGAGTCCATTTGAAACTTTTGTACATTTGATTTTTTTTTAAAGTAAAATTCGAAAATTTCCATGTAGAATATGAACATGAATAGATATTATGCCCCCTATATTTTTATTAAATTAATATAAAATTTCAATCAAACTTGTAACTATTTTACACCTACCCATGCATATACATCAAGTGTATGTGAACCTATACTCAAGTAAATGTAGGAATAAGTGCACATGCATGTCATATGCCCCCATAATCTATAAATTATGAGCCATATGACATAATTTCATATATATGAAATTATTTCCCATGAGAGATTGAATTCTCAAGGTAAGCCCATTTTTATTCCTACATATAAAGATTAGGGATGCATCTTGAAAGTCACTTATCTCAAAATAAAAATTTTAAAATATGTGAGAGATATAATCATGTAGTAGCATGTGAACATTTGAAATGTATTATGTATCATAGTATTTAATTTAACATTGATTTGTATATGAAACATGCATTCCATATATTAACATTGAGACATATAATAAAATGTGCATGATATGTATCATGGCATGAAAATTAGTAAATATAATTGGTGCATTATAGGAATCATGGGACCATAGTAACAATAAATGAATATACAAGTAATGTCACACAATGTCATGAAAATTGCATATAATGTCACACATAAGACCCACAGTCCATATACAATGGACATATGAATGTCACATAAATACAAAAGGCCAAAGACCACACTCAAATGGAATGATGATTCCATTCAAACAATATATGTTTCACACACAAATCCAAGGGAAACAAATAATAAGAAAGCAAGCCCTGACTTATCATGTAGTAAAGTAATAATTTTGAAAAGAAACAGAGTAAATGAGACTAGTCTAAATCAACCATATGTATCAATGTCATTGTTATAAAATAACATATCCATATAACACAATGTAAAGTATGAGCGATTAGTAAAACATTTATATTATATAGCTAAACATGGTAGAGAGGTTTTGGATAGATACAAATTTTTGAAATGTTCATGGATAATGAAGATATGCCCTCAAATTAACAAAGTTGTTGCGTAAAAATGAAATCCAAACCTTAAAAAACCATGTAATAATATGTCCTATATCATACTCACATACCTTGTGAAAAATAATGTGTTTTCAAAAATTAGAACATGATATCTAATTATCATGAAATAAATGACATTTATAAAATAAGTGAACTATCAACATAAAAAAATAATTTGAGGTCCTGATTTGTATATATATATATATTTACATATTTGATTTATTTTTGAAATATTTAAACTTTAAAATATTTTAAAAGTACCATGAATGAAGGTTTAAAAAATATAAGAAATGGAAGGGATTAGAACAATCCAATATAAGTTGCTAAAACATAGTGTATAAAAAAGGAAGCAAGCAATGTGCCCCCAATGTATGTGTATAAGAGTCATAATAATATAACACAAATGATTGATATGCATAAGAATTTACATGCCCATAATGGGCAAGAGACTATGTGTGCTCATGGATAATGTAGGAGTAGATATATGTGATCATGTAAGTGCAAAGGAAGCGATAATAGGATAAATATGCCATAGTAAACAAATGGAATAACATAAAGAAATTGCATTAAAAACATTTTAATATAGTTGTTTTGGATTGTTTTAATCAATTTGAAAATAAAGAGGAAAAATATACAAAGTGAAAATAAATCCAAGTGATAGAATAAGTATCAACAAAGCGAAGAAAATGATCTAGATATTCAAGAACATAATTCAATAATTCAAGAAAATGATGCTCTACTAAAAACCAGGGATATTATCAAGGGAGTGCCTATGTATAGGCCTTGTATCATCAAGATCATACCAATATTGTGTATTATTAGGATCACATTCATCAATTAAATAATCATCATAAGATATAATTAAAATTTTTGGTTGGGATTGAAATTGTGAAATGTCATTTTGATCATCTTTTGTATTTGGTTATGAGAAACTCATTGCACCATAGATTGGAGTTTTTTTTTTTAATTGTGTTTATTTTTAATATGTGAATCATTGTTAGGATTTTTCATGCCATATTAAACTAAAGAATAATCATGTGTTATCATTTGATCATTAGGAAGAGAAGTAATTTTTTCTTTAATTTCATTATTTAAAGATGTAACCATGGGTTGTGTAGTGTTAACCTTATCTTTAAGCTCTATGCATGAAATAGGTATAATTTTGGATTCCTTAAAAACCAAATTCATGTCATTTGAATTTGTAGGATTATGTTGATTTTTCTAATTAATTTATGATAAACCTCTTTAAAAAATTTCTTTCTTTCTTATCCTAAATCTATTGGTTTTTAGCTTTTCTTTTGGTGATTATTCTTTTTGAAATATTGTTTTTTCATATTGTTATTTTTATAATCTTGCTTACTCTAATTTTGATTTTTGAATCTTTTCTTTTTTTGAATTATTATTTTATATCCATATTTTCTCTTTGTGTTCTATTATCACTCAATTTTGTACCCTTGGAGAGATATTTCAAGCCCCCTCCAAATTGAGTGGAACATGGGATTACCCCTAGACCTATGGGTTTTCTATGGTAGGGGTAAACCTATAGATTGAAGGGCTAGCTCCCTTAATATATATATATATATATATATATATATATTGAAACTCATCACCTATACAACTTAGCTTGTTTAGATGAAAAATCATATAAATAAACTAAAATAAACCTATCTTAATAAGGTGATACAACAAGTTAATATCCACTATACTACCATGTACTTGTGCTATGAAATATGACTAACAAAACTAGCTTCAACATCCAAGGTTTCTCTAACATAAGCATTTCAAACATGAATGTGATATGTTATGTACTTCTCAAGATGAATGAATAATAGGTATAATTTTAGACACTATTAACCTTTCCTACACTTAAATACATACAAAGACACTAACTACACTTCATGTGACCTATTAGAGAGAAGACTACTTGCACAAAACATGAAAGAGTAATATGAACACAAGGATAGATGATTATCACTTGTCACTAAACTATGCACTAATTAACACACTTATAAAATAATTCATGAATTAAAAAAAATCTTGAAATATTTATTCAAATGCAACAAAATTAACCAAACCAATAGGTATTTACCATATCAGGTGTGGATTCTACAAACTTAACCAAAAGTGGCTACTTATATAGAGAGTGTGTAGAGAGAGAGGGGCATAGTAGAGAAGGATTGAAAAGTGTAAATAATGTTTTAAAAAATAAATTAAGTGATATATATTTTAAATATACTTCCAATTCCATGTGTCTCACTCCTAAAGAAGCTCCAACCTTCCAAGTGGTATAGGGGTTACAAATTAACTTGACACCTTGACTAGTTTCTTGAAAACTACCTTTATTTGCATGAAAGGAGTGATAAATGGAATTTAAAATAATTATTTCACAATTAAATTATCTCAAGAAACTCATTAGACATAATAAATACCTTAATAAACTCCCTTGATATGAATTTCCATCATTCATGTGCATAGGTGTCTGGAAACTCTTCATTTCCCATACTAGCTTGGTCCAAGTGGCCTAAAAATCAAGTGAATATTATTAAGATCATAAAAAATACATTAATTTTATTTAAATATGCTATAAATTATTAAATAAACCATTTTTTTTCTTGTAACAAGTCCCAATAACTCATTTTGCTTCTTAAGCCTTCATTAGGCCTAGTTTCCTTGTAGCCCTAAAAACATATAAACCTCCTTGTGTAGGATAAATTATGTAGGGTAATAAAAAAAAAATGGAATATTATAGTAATAATTATGTTTTTATATATCCATGTCAAATTTATTCTTCAGAATCTAAGTGGAAGTTCATATTTTCTACCTTTCTCTCTCTTGAATTAGGCCTCAATTAGGCTCATTACTTAGGACCCTCTTTTATTTATCAAAACCTATACCACACATGTTAAATAAAAAAAATAATGTTATTAAATTTAAATAGGATATCACCAACCTCCATGTCAATTTTAGGGTTCTGAGACCCTATGGAAGTATGCAAACCAAGAAATGAGTTAGCCACCTAGTTTTATTTTGAGCCTGTTTGAGACTACCTTAGAAAATGGGATTGGTTTGACCACCTAATATATATATACATACATACATATATATATATACATATATATATATACATATATATATACATATATATACATACATACATATATATATATATATATATATATATATATATACATACATACACACACACACACACACACACACACACACACACACACACACACACACACACACACACACACACACACACACATATATATATGTAAATATATATATATATATATATATACATATATATATATATATGTATATATATATATATATATATATGTATGTATGTATGTATATATATATATATATATATATGTATGTATGTATGTATATATATATATATATATATATGTATGTATGTATATATATATATATATATATATATATATATATATATATATATATATATATTGGAATTTAAGATATATTAAAAATACCAAAGTACCTAATTCAATGATTGGGAAGTTTTCCCCTTCTTAGAACACCTGAAAAACACCAAAAACATGCAAAAATAAGGCATTTGTGATAGTATGTACAAGTGACATCAACATAAAAGTACATATGTAGAACCTAATTAAAGTATTTAATAACATAAAATAGGTTTAAATATAATAATATTTCATTATATGTGATTTTTAGGTATTTTATCCTTGACCAATCACTCTTAGGGTTTTAGAGGTGTTTAAGATCAATTTGGGGTCTTAACAATTATTCATAGAGAAAAGATCATAAATTAATCTCTATCCACTTGAAAAACATTATTTAATAACATAATAAACTATCCAAAATGGATTATATTTCCATTTAAAGTCTGAGCTATGGTATGAGCATCTGAAGTTGCTCCTCAAGTGGCATGTTTAGTGTTTCTTGAGCGTGTGATAGGTCCAAATTGGGTTTTGTGACTAAAAAATTCATATAAATTATGGGAGATATTTATAAAACTATATAAAAATACCATTAATGATTATAAATTCCTTGGTATTTCTCATAACTCCTTTGTATTCATTTGGTATACTGGTCAAGGTGTTTGGGGTTATGAGTCCATTACCTTCTTACTAGACCTCAAGGGCACTTGGATGGAAAATTGAGATTTTATACCTCATAAAAGTATATGGAAACATTTTCCATGAATATTTACTAAATAAATAATACTTGATTAGATATATGATGTTTTTTATGCTTTGAGACCAAAAAGACCCCTTAGTCTCATGACTGCCCCTTGTGAATGGAGTACGAAAGGTATAAGATAAAAAAATGGGTATATATAATATTATAATGAATTTTAATTTATCATTAAAATCTTTGTTTACTCATGATAACCCACTTTACAAATTTTTAGAGTGTGATCATTCCTATGGAACTCCCAACACACTAATCTCTCTCATGGCTGGACTGTAGGTAATGATTGTGTGTGTTTTAAGTTTCATTAGGTCTTAGACTATGTTTTGATATTTTATCATATTTATATTAGTTATAAGTATTATATTATATATAAATTAATATATATATCATTTTAAATTATCTCTTTAAAACCTATTCATAGTCCATTACCTCCCTTTAATCAAACAAAACCCTCAAAGAACAAATAGACCTATGACTTATCTTGATTTTGGATGAGGTTAGAAATCAGTTTGAAAAATCCTATATATGTTTTATTTGGTTTTATAGTGATCTTATGACCTATTTTATTTACTTAGGTAGACCTTATATCATTTCAAACATCTCTACCCTATCCACTAGGCTTAGGACTAGCCTGTGCTTATGACATGTAGGTGCCTATCTGGCATCTTGATTGTATATTGTGAAAATTGGTCCTCATATTATCATTAATACATTTTAAAATGGACTTTAATATTGAATAAATTTATAATTAGTTTTAATAATATCTCTCAACACACCTCTATTAGATCTTTAGCTTGAACAAGGAATGATCCTCAAATAGGTCTATATATGGCCTTTTAGGGTCAGGATTGTGTATAAGAGTTTGAAAATTCACCTTGAAAAAAATTATATTATTCTATATTTTTAAGTTTTATGATATCCAAAAATAGGTACAAACACTTTCAAACATGTTCTACCCCCTTCATTTAGGTTTAGCACTAGCCCATTGTCATCTGTAGCTTGTAGGTGTCTTTAGAGTGTTGACTATATTCTTTGGGTTTAAACCCTCTCCTTCAACATTAATAACCTCCTCAATGTAATTTAAATTATTTTAATTCCATATTGGTTTCAAACACCTCTTCATTTTATGCACCCCTAGCTATCTCTCTTTCTTAGGCTTAAGACTAATTGTCAAATTAACAATCTATATGTACTAGTAGGGCTAGGTTTGAGCATTAGCTTTGAAACCTAGTATTAAACTTGCCAATATAATTGAAATAATATAGATAAAATGAGTTAAATTCCATTATATATACAGGGTTTACAATTTCCTAGACACTTTTAGACCATATCTCACTTGTTCCTTCTGTATAGGGTACTTTAAGTGCTTATTTGACTATGCACTTAGTTTCATTCTCTTCCTAACTATGAGTAGACTAAATGATATTTGATGAGTTGGATCACTATATAAATATTTATTAAGGAGATTTATAGAAGGTTCCATTATCCTAGCTTTGTTTGTGTTAATTTGTCATTGATTTTTGGTCCAAAATGAGGACCTATAGGTCTAGGGCCTGTAGGTCACCTTTTGACTATTTAGTGTTACAAAGCCATTTCTCAAGGAGTTATTGAACCTATAAACATTTTAAAACTACCAAAAACTTATTATAATTATTTAAATTGTATATTTAGGCTTGTGAGAATGTATTTTCATCTTCTACTTACCCTACAGGTTTGTATAGACTTGTAGGTGCCTATTAGCTCATATATATGGTTTGTATGTAGATAATGGAGAGTTTAGTTAATTTGAATCCTCTCATGATGGTAGTATGGAATTTAGAGGTATATGAATGATTTAAGATATGTATAAGTCTCCACCATAGCTCTAAAAATCCTTAACTCACTTTTACAGTCTGTACAAATGCATATAAAGGAAACATATGTGACTTCTTATTAGAAGGTGTGCATAGATTGCCATATTGATCTTTATATACTTCAAATGGTACAATACAGTCTCTAAAAATTAAACCATGGTATACCTCTGATACTTGATCCCATTTTGATAATCAACCTTAAATTAGATTACTCAAATACAGATCGTGTTCCCAAAAGTAAGCACACTTGAAGAATATGGACCAAAACGCATTTATAAAAAATAAAATGGAATCCATTAAATTGAGTGATTATCAATGAGTAATGAATAATTGGAAACCTTTGGGAGTGACCACCATGAAAATGATAAAGGAAATTATTGCAACATTGTCTAAAATAACTTGTACATCAAGACAATCTTCTTCTAAATGAAAGCATCTCATGGAGATGAGTTGAATAACAAAACTACCATGAAAGGGAGATATCTGACCTCTAAAAACCACCCTCAAAACCATTTATCTCCATCAATTTTTGAAGTGGAGAAATAGGTGAATGAACAAACCTATATTGGATGGATAGGCCAAGTGACTTTCTATCACTCTTAATGATTGTTTATAAATAAGAGGCCACCAATATGAAAACCAATTCCATTAAATTCAATCATACTATGACCCCTAATAATTTCCAAAGTTTTATCTTTCCTCTCTCTCTCTCTCTCTTGGCCATACCATTTAGTTCAAATTTCCCTTCCTGAGCTTGTAAAGGCAATGATGGAGGAAAAATGGTGTTTGGAGTGTCATTTCAACTTAAAACTTGTTCTAGAGATGGAAAATTATCTTATGGATCCCAAGAGACACTTAAAAACCATTTTCAACTAAAAAATAATCTTTTAAGGCCGTATAAGTGCTTATAAAGTGTCCTTTTACCAAGATTAGGTGTTGAACTATAGATGCTATTAAAATATAACTATTATTGAACCTTTTCTAACCTTTTTATGATAAAATGGACATTTTGAATCTTCTTGAAACATTCTCTTCTTGGAATGGTATGTCTAAATCTTGGTCAACACCTAATCTTGGTCTTAGGTTCAACACCTAATCTTGTCCAATTCTTGGTCTTAGGTTCACTTGTCTAGTCCTATGGTTAATCTCAAGGTCTTGAAATAGTCAAACATGGTCAAAGGTTTAGTTTAGTCTAAAATAATTTTAAAAATTTATTGAAGTGTTATTAATGTCATATTATCTTGCACTAATCTTTTATTTGACCCTCTTATGCAAAAATCACATTTTGGCCACCTTTTGGCCAAAATGACACTTTATTGAACCTAAGACCAAAAATTGGACAATGATATACAAAGGAAAATATGATCATATGGAAAACTTAGAGACCATTTAGGACCATGAAAATACAATGAAAAACATTTGAAAACCCTATGAGGTTTCAACTTAGGGGGGGTGACCAATTTTGACTTGGGGTAAAAATTTGGTCAACATGTTCATTTTCACTTATTATTTAAGAGATGTAATATAAGTGGGTTTATTGATTGATTTATCTATCAAAGGATCAACACCATAAATTATACTTCGTATTTTTTTATTTAAATCTAAAAAACTATTTGTATGATGCCCATGCAATGTATGATATGCAAAATAGTATTTTGATCTTCTTAGATGAGGCATATATGGTAATGTAATCAAATTGTTTCAAAGAATTTTAATTATAATCTCACTTAGACTTTGATTTGTAGTTTATATAATTTTTGAGGCATTAACATTAGATGTATATTACTTGTATGACATATGATAATTAGATGAAGATACATGATTAACACTAGCATACTCTAAATTCTTTGTATATTTATTTATTGTTATTTTCAAGTGATATGATATTTGAATTAAATTATTGATTTTGATTTTACAACTTCTATATTGATTTTATTATAATTATTATTTTATCTTGAAGGGCTTCACAAGCACAAAACCTAGGTATATCTCATTTTATTTGCATAAAAACACCATCATGAGGAGGTGTGGTAAGGGTAGGATCCTCTTTTTGTTTGGGAGATTCATATGATATATGAGTTAATTGATTCTTGTTGATTAGTAACCTTGAAATAATTATAACTAGCAAGAGATTCATTATCATCATGTGGTAAATCTATTCTAAGATTATGCCATTGTGGTATAGAGTAACATCATGTGAAGATAAGCATGAGGTGTAAGTAGAGGTAACATCATAATTATTTAGAAATAATGTCATGGCTTTCAATTTTAGCTTGTGATGTGCTAAGGGAAGAGGAAGTAAGCTCATACTCATTGGTTGAAAAGGGGGATGAACTGTGACATGTAAGTTTAATATCCACTATTTATAAAGGATAAGAGATAACATCATTATTAATAGTATTTATTTGCACTTTAAAGGAATAATAAATAAGACTATGTTGATGATTAAAATAATCCTTATTTAATCCTATTTTATGTGTATTTATTTATAGGAATGGATTCATAAAATACATTAGTTTGGTGTAAATAGAGTTAGGTGTGAAAGGATAAGGTTCCTCCTTTCTTATGGTAGAACGTAAATTAAGAGAGAATAGATATTTAATTTTAGAATTCTCTTTGTGCTCTAAATTATTAGTTAAATAAAAAAGTAAAGGAGGATCCTCAGTAGAATCTAAAGGTAAATATTTATTGAAAACTAAATCCAAATAGGAATATATAGATGATACCAAAGAGGAATCTAAATATGATACCACAGAGGAATATAGAGATGAGACCAAAGAATAATTTATAGGTATCGCCAAAGAAGGGTATAAATATGAAACCAAAGAAGTATTTAAATATGAGATGAAAGAGGAATATAGAGATAAGACCAAATAAAAATCTATAGTTATAATTGAAGAAGGGTATAAATATGAAACTAAAGAAGAATCTAGGGGTGAATTTATTCCTATGGAATTTTGTTCCTAGGTTTCATCAAAATAAAATTGTCTATTCATTTTTATATCATAAAAATCATAATCATCAATGATACTTCTTTCATAAGGTTTTACTTTTTATAGTTTGTCCATTCATTATCATAAGTCAAAGGATAAGCATTAGTATAAAAAATTATCTATAGGATGAACAACATTAGCATATTTAATTTGAATATATATGATATATATAATGAATTTAAATACAATAAATGTAACAAATAAAATGCTTATTTCTATCAAGTAATCTTTCATGTATAAAAGAGTTAATGACTATGAATACACTACAAGCAAAAATAAAGGTATAAAGGGTGATCTAGGCAAGGGATTGAATGATTGTGTGGGATATCAAATATACTTGCCTATTTGTAGAGTAGTGTCATTCCAATGTTGTAGAACACTAACTAAAAAGTTCAAATGTGGATATAACCCACTATCTCATATCCTAGGGTATAATGAGAGTAACTTCACTAGGTGATACACTCGTCTTAGGTGCACCAAAAATCAAACAACTAAATATGATTCCTATGGTGTAAACAAGGGATTCTAGGTGTTTTCAATATACCATGAGGTATGGGGAAAGTAAAATACATGTATAAAATTATCTATAACCTAGGTTTTAGAGAGTATCCATCACTTCATGGTACTAATAAAACAAGTAACCATTTAGCCAAAAATGATATTTATATGTACTCATACAACTGTTAGAACATAGTTGCTAAAAACAAGAAGCGAATAATAGAAAATAAAGAGAAAAATAAAATTAAAAATATATTTGTATATAGAGATCAAAAAATTTCAACTTGAGTTCAAAGATTCAATGTTACATTTATCTGATATGACTAAATAATTTTTTCTATATCAAATAAATATCCAAGGTCAAATAATATTGAATTGTGGTGTCAGCTTTATATCCAAAGTTTAAGGTTATTTATTTCAGTGTCAAGAACTTACATCAATTTGCATGAAATCCTTAGACAAAAAACAACTAAGAAACATAAAGCATTATAAAATAATGATGGGTTCACTAAATTGTTTAATGTTTTTTTATTTAATAATAAAATGCAATAAACACTAAAAATTGAAATACTGATATAGTTTATAGAATAAATAGAACCTAAATGTAAAATATATAATTCAAAATGAACTATAAATAGCGCTTTCTAATAAAATATGTAAACCTAGTTTGGATATGATTTATGTTGATTATGCAAGTAAACTACCAATATAAAACTGAGTGGGAAGATTTTTGAATTATGTATAAGATGAAAACAAAAATTTGGAATATTCTAGGACATGGCTGCAATAGGGTGGATAGGGGTGCACTATGGACTTGTTTTTTGATAGTAGCTACATCAATGCTGACTGTACAATTGATTTTTCCATCTATGCACTTGCACCTATCTCATGTGGTTGATTGATTACCTACTATTTAACCCTAAAAATATAGATGTGGGTAATATAGGGTTAATAATATAGAAATGAATAAGCACAAGGGTGATAAACAGATCTATAATAGGCCAATTAATTATAAAAAATTGATAAAACATATACTAAATTTATTATGTTTAGATATGCTAAAAATGGAAAGTATAACTATGATAGATATGTAATGATAAATAAATAAGATAATTATCTAGTTCTAATACTAATACACATCTTGATCTAGAATAGGTAGGAAGTAAGATAAGAGAATATTCTAGAATAGTCACCAGATTTTGTATTTAGTGCCTCTATAGCCTCAAAAACTTGCATATGCCTGGGATGGTTGCATCGATACTAGTGTCTAGGTTGGATGTAGATGTCATGTATTAAATATATATTAGAAAATGATTTGAACAGATGTATGCTTATGGTTTTTTCATTGCTTTCATTTTGGTGCATTCATATCTTGATCATGGATTGTCTTTCCTTATCAAGTAGAAAAACCCTAGCTCTTCCTCCCCATAGTAGTAAATGGAAAAATGGGTTAGTAGGCCCATGGTTTCAAGCTACCCCAAATACCCCTATGCCAATGAGCACTAACTACATGGCCAATAATCTAAAAAGGGCCTCAAAATTATGTAGTTCTCCCCTACATGTTGGATTGTGTGTGAATCATGAAATATGTGGAAAGAAAGTATAACAATGAACTAAATTGTAACTTAGAAAATATGTATCTTGGAATGATACTTGAGTAATTAATACCTATGTATGTGATGTACCTATAATTGATATGAAAAAGGAGAAAATAGGGTATCTTTTCTCACTTGACTGATTGATTGAATGCTTTTGGTAAGTTACGTAGTGAGTAGGTACGAAGTTTTTAGGTGAGGATTGAATGAGGGTTGATATTTTATTTATACTGATCCATTTTTATAACTTATTCTAACCATTAAGATACATTTCATTTTTAAATTAGATGACTTTAGGGCATTATAAACTTGTATCAAAGTAAGACACGTACATCGATGTAGGTGTCTATCCTAGACACAAGTATCCAAAGAATAAGAAAGTAGGTACAAGTTCAAAACTTTTAAAGGCATAATATAAACATGTTTTAATAATTTTAGGTAAGCTATAAGTCCTAGTTCATCAACATAATACTTTTTAGACTAAGAGGTAGGCCAAGGGGCCCAAGAGAAATAAGATGCAAGACTTACAAAAGTAAGAAATGTCTAGGACTAAGAGGAATAGCCAAGGTCTAATTTTACCAAGTATAAAAGAATGAGATGATATATAATTCATAAATAGTGTCTAAATTCTCCCCCTTTAGCCTATTAATTAAATTTCTAGTTTAAATGAAAGGAACACATACCCAAGTGTGTGTAACACACCTTGTCTTTTTTTGAGTCCAACTTGAGTGCTTTACTGGTGACTAACTTACAACTAAGAACATGCTATAGTAAATAATAAATTCATATAATATGAAATTGAAAATATTTTAAATATTTGTAATTTCAAGAGCAAAGTTTAGGAGTATATCTATGTATCAATGCAACCATCTTGCCTATTGGTAACTTGATTTGAAAGTTATATCATTATAAATCATTGAAATTAAGATTAGGAAAAACATATAAATATATAAAGTACATATATCTAAGGATATATATAGAAAGAGAGAGATATATAGATAGAGAGAGAGAGAGGAGGGCACATGCCCCCATCCTTGGAACAAAGATGAATTTCCACTTGGTAGTTGAGACTAGCTCAATCGTATAACCCAATCATACTTATGACTTGGTGAGTGTGAGTGAACCAATTCAACTCACACTATAAATATAGTGAGGATATATGATACAATCAAGTCCAACCTGAAAGCTTGGCAAGATTGAGTGATTAAATCATCTACACCATACCAAAAAGTGAACCAACTACTGTAGTAGATTGGCTCAATATAGTTTGTAAAAGTCCAACCTGGTGGGTGGTGATAGTCCCTAAAAGTGTTTAGAATTTTAAATTGACTTGATTTTTAAATATTAGGTACACATTACATAAGATATACAACTTAGATATGTTTCATGTTGAAATTGTGTATAACAATGGTACCAATGTATATAATTATGACACAAATGTGTATCTGAATCGAGTAACTGTGTGCTTTAGCCAATTCAAAAACTATGTGTGGAGAATATGATTCCACAACATACCTCCAATATATATGGAAAAATATGAAAAATTTGATATAAGTAAAAATGTGAAGAACATGTTTCCAAAACATGCCCCACTATAGCCTGGGTATGCTGAACACTAAATAAGTGTGGAGAATATGTTTCCAAAACATGCCCCCACTATATATATAAAATTGTAAATGTGTGAAATCCATTACTCTATGATATTCCCCAACTGATATGATCCCCATTTAAAGTGAGGGAAGAATATAAACTGGTAGTTACATCACCTCAAAGGGATAAGATAACCATATAATTATGAATGAACCATGTAGCATATAATAGGACATGTCTAGGTAAATTTATTATTATAGTGCATAGAATGTGATCACATCAAGGCATAAGATGCATGATAAATATCATGGAAATATATAGATATTAATAGTATAATCTCAACAAGTAAATCAAGCACACCCACAATATCAGTCAAAAACTAAGTCAAAAGGAAATAGTCCAAGGAGACCACAAACAAAGGAAATATTCAAATGTCTCACAATCACATGGACATGACTTAGTAAAATTTCCATAAAATCAATAATGACATATTCAAATGTTGATAAAATCAAGAATGACATATTCAAATGTCCATACAACAAGCAATGACATATTTGAATGTCAAAGAAGAAAAAAAAGGCACAAGGGATAAAACTAATGGAACATATTAAAATTATCAACAAACAAGATAATATAAAGTCAATACACTCAAGGAAGTGTGTAAATCAAAACATAATCAAGCAACTTAAACATAACATACTAGCCCATGAATCTAATGTGTTAGCAAAAAAGTCAAGTACATAGCATATACAATACATTGTATAAGATATAAACATGGATAAATGCATGTGTAAGTACATTTATGAGCTCAAAACATGATAATGTAAAGTTATCATATAATTATATAACCTATAAGTATCATGATCAAATAAGGTGGATGCCCCTAACATCTTGGTGACGTAAGTAGATGGAAAGCCTAACATTCAAAAGTGCATATATCATGTATCTATGTATTCTTGTATCATACTTGAATATAATCATGAAAAATAGTGTATATATAAATAACTTATATGCTATCCATCAACATGGAACTAACACATAGATGCCAAGGAGATAATAAAATATGTAGATGCCAAAAAATATTTTTGGGTTTTTGCATGTTTTGATTTTTTTGGTATTTTTAGAATGTGTGAAGATTTAAAACCCTAAGTTGTATCTTTAACATTATTTTAATCATGGTTGGATAAGTTTAAAATTTTCATAGCATGTTCCTCTACATGATTTACATGTGTATTAGAATAACTAATGCTATCATTTGGAATATGTATTAGTTTGCCTTCATGAGAAAATGAAATACCTTACTGATTTGGATCAATTTTAGCTTCCATTTCATATAACCAAAATATTCCTAATGTAAATGAGTATAATGGAGTATGGGGTAAGACCCATACTTTTTTAAGGACAACACATGGACCATAAAAAATAAGAATAACAAAGAAACACAATGAATATTTCCATTACCCCTTATCATGTAGATCATTGATATGGTACCCAAGTTGTGAAAAATGTCTTTCACTATAATAATTTTCTGATTTCATAGTATTGATGTGGTTATGAAAAAATTAAGTACCACTCATGAATAAATTAATTGTTAAATCCTAATGACATGAATTATTTTTGTGTTGTTCCCCTTGGGACTCTTACATATGATGTGGACCTTAAATTGTCCCTATGTTAAGTAACATTTGTAAACTGGTCATATAAAGATTAGGAACACCAAATTTTTGTTCATAATGATCCATGGGTAATCTATTTCCTTCCTTCATGTGAGGGATAAAACTTATGTATTTTGAGGGAGGTATGTTAAGTTCATTTGGATGAGAAATTATGAATGAAGCATATCTATGCACATCATTATATAAATGGGTAAATGAATCATATTATTTATGTAATGTTCTTTCCTTTAATGGGGAAAGAAGCCCTATACTAAAAATAAATTTTAATTTCAAATCTGAGGGTCTAAATGTCAGATCATATGATGTACATTTGAATTGAATAGTATAATCTTGGAGGGATTCATCATCACATTGCTTGAAATTGTGAAAAGATTATAATGTTAGTTTTGGCACCTTGTGGATATTGAAAGCCATAAATAAATCATCTCCAAATTGTAAAAAAGTGGTTAAGGAACCTTTTGGTAGGCTATAGAACCAATTTTTAGCCTCACCAGAAATGCTCATATGGAATAATTTTAGCAATAGTTTGTCATATTTTTCCCATTGACCAAAAGAATGTACATAGTTAATCACATGGTCGAATGGGTCCTTATGACTCAAAAGAGAGGTAAATTAGGTAATTTTAAATATTATGGATAAGGATATTCAAGTATAAATTATGAAAGAGGTTAATTTTTGAAAGAATTCACATTTTCATTAATATTATGGAAATCCATTTGCATTTGAAGTATAGAAGCCTATTTTTGATGATCCCCAATAGTGGTCATCATAGAAATAAGATATTCCATGGGAACCATGGTGTTTTTCTGAGGTGTTATCATTATTTCCAAGCCACCATTTTTTTTAATCTAGGCATATGAGTATCATAATCCTCATGGATAACAAGTGCATGTTCATGATCACTAAATTTAGGATATTTTGGTAGTGGTATTGGCTATTTGGATTTTGGTAAATTTGGTACATCATTTGAATAAATTGAATCATTGGAAAAATTTGGTTTACTCACTTTTGGTAATGATATAACAATTGGATCTTGAGTAACATTTGGTAAAGGAGCCTTTTTTGGTATAGTAGTAACTTTTGGTGTAAATGCATTCTTTAGAAGGTAAAGATCCTTTAATTTATATATCTTGGTTGATATTGGTAATAATGAAATATTTAGAACATGAGGATCCATTTTCAATTTAGTTTTGTAATGATATTTTATTCTTGATGGATTAATGTGACTAGGAAAAGATGACATGATCTCTTGGTTAACCTTTGAAAAAATTTCAATATCAAATAAAGGTAAAAAAATGTCATCAATTTTGACAAGGAAGATATTATTTAGAAATGTTGGAATAGGAGGGGATTTGATCAATGATTTTTAAGGAACCTCCCTTTTATAATTAATTTGAAAATTTTAGTTATAATTTATTTTAATAGTCATGTGAGACTGATTTCAGTGTAGAAGGTAAAGGCAAAGGTTTTTGATCTTCCTTAAGATGGATCAACTTGTTTTTTGAGATGGGGGGAACATGGACATGACTATAGGGATAGTAACTACCACCATTCAAAAAATTTATATTATATGATTTAGCACTTGGATGAATGTAAGAGTAATCAATTTTTATTCCTTCCTTGAGTGAGACTTAGAGATTTTCATAATCATAGTCATCAAAGTAATTGATATCATCAATGATGAGAGAGATAAATAGCATAAAAATTAGTACATGGTAGGAGATAAGCATCTAAAATAGAATGATTATGCAATAATTATTCTTAAAGATTAGATTCACCAAATGTTCAACCCTAAAAATATAGATCTGGGGGATCTAGGGTTAATAATTTAAAAATGAATAAACATGAGGGTGATAAATAGATATATAATAGGCTAATTAATTTAAAAATTTAGATAGAACATATACTAAATTTATTGTGTTGAGATATACTAAAAATGGAAAATAAAACTATGCTAGATATGGAAATGAAAAATAAATAAGATATTTATCTAGTTTTAATACATATATGGATCTAGAATAGGTAGGATGTAGACTAAGAGAATATTCTAAAACAATCACCAAATTATGGATTTAATGCATGTATATCCTTGGACACTTGTGTTAGCCTTGGATGGTTATGTTGATTCTAGTGTCTGGGTTGGATGTAGGTGTCCCATATGGAATACTTGTTAGAATAAGATGTGACCACCTAGATACTTTTGGGTTTTTTTATCACATTCACTCTGGTGCATTCAAATCCAGGTCATATATTGTCATTCCTTGTCAAATAGTAAAACCCTGATTCTTCCTCCTCATAGTGTCTATGATAAAAATGGGTTAGTGGGAACATGGTGTCAAGCTACACCAAAGACCCCTCTATAAATGAGTGCTACCTATATAGCCAATAATCTCAAGAGGGATTCATACTTATATAGTTATCTCATACATTTTATCTTAGTGTTTAATCATACAATATGTGGAAAGTAAGTACAATAGTGACCTGGCTTGTAAATTGGAAAATATATCTCTTGGGATACTTTTTCAATAATTCAGACCTGTGTATGTGTTTTCCCTAAGACTGATATGGAAATCAAAGAAAATAGGGAAGTTTTACTCACTTGAGTTGTTGATTTAATTATTTTGGTAAGTTTTTTGGTGAGTAGGTAAGAAGTTTCTAGGTAAGGAATATATGATGGTTGATATTATATTTATAACAATCCATTTGGAGAATAACTCACATTAAAATACTTAAGATGACTATTAGGATATGTTTTAATTATAAATTAGATAAATTTAGGGTAATGGACACTTGTGTTAGAGAATGAAACCTACATCAATTTATGTGTTTGTCTTGGATGCAAGTATTCAGGGAGTAGGAAACTAGGTACATGCTCAAAACTTGTAGGCATGAGATAAACAAATTTTAATTATTTTGGGTAAGATAGAAGGCCTAGGTCATCAATATAAGATTGGTTGGACTAAGAGATAAGCCAAGTGGCATACGACAAAGCAGGTGTGAGACTTACATAAGTAGGAAATATATAGGACTAATAAGAATAGACATGGTATGAGTTTTCCAAGTTTTGAAGACTAAGGTGTTATATAATTTACAAATACTATATACACCTGTGGGTGATGATTTGATACAGGAAAGTGCTTTTAATAATAAAACCTATTTCCTTCACATAAAAAAATGGAGATAAAATATGAATGGGGGATTTAGGTAAGGGAAATATTTGATCTATCCTAAAAAAACCTCATGTAATTTGAGTGATTCTTACATATCCCAAAAGGGCCTTAGATCGATGTAGTTCTTCCTCCTAAAGTAAGTGTGTGAATTCTGATATTTTTGTTATATGGATGCAAATAGTAAGTATAATTGAATGCTTGAAAATGAATTCCATTTAAATATAATAAAATATATTTAAATATGGCCTATGACTATTAAAATAAATTAGAACTAGAATTGAAATAGTACCCTTTTGCTCAATATGTTGTAGAATTGCCAAGTGATTGTTAGATATGTATTGAATGACATTGATTTGTTTATATAATGATGAATTTAATATATTAAATTTAATTTACATTTTTAAAAGTGTGGGAGGTCTAATATGAAATGTCTAAAATTTTAAAAGTAATCATTAGACATGAGAGATAAGGCTGCACTAGTGGACAAGGCTTGACTGTAGTCCTGTTTGACCTAGTGTAATCTTATCCCAAAATGTCTAAGACTATTAAAACTTGGTTAAAAAGAAGCTATAATAAAATAGGGATATTTGAATTGTGTTTTTAGTGATTTTAATATAGTGAGTATAATAGTGAATATTCTCATAGATAATTCAAGTTAATGGAATGGTGAATAGGTCAAGAAAGGTAAATATGTCAAGATTAAATATTATCAAGCACTTAATGATTAAATTTTGTCTACACCTATATGGATACATTATATAAACATAATTTTTTAAAAGGGGGTTATATCCATCATAGATACCCACTAAATAGGCTCACATTCCTATGCACTAATTTGCCTAAAATGAAAATTATTTCTATTATGTGCTTAAACTAATTTAGATCCTACTTGGTAATCCACATGAAAAGTGAACTAAAATTAAAAATTTGAAAAGTCCACCCAAATTGAAAATTTTAAAATTCTACTATTTTTTTCTATTAAAAATACCTACATGGAGTGGCAAGCATCATTTTTGCTACTGATGTTTACTATACAAACTAGATGGAGATGAGTATTTGAACCTACACAAGTTCAACATCAACTATCCTCTCATTGTAATAACTTTTTTAGACATACCAAGCTACATAGAAGGATTCTCACTATCTAAGGCTATATTTCAAGCCTGTATACCTTCCAAAATACCATGTCCAATTTATCATGGAATATTACATTCCAAGCTCCACATATATGATGTAAATGAATTAATGAAAATCAATTTTATAATTGTTATTAATTTTTGGTTTAATATTAATGATGTTGAATTTGTGGTGATGTGCAATTTGAGGAATATTGTAATCACCTAAAAGTGGTATTTGGATTCTAAGAGTGTTTCTTGAGTTAGCCTATTTCTAGCTTAGCCCCAGACATATCCTAGAGCTTTTACCACACTTTTCCAACCATTATGTAGACCATATATATATCAGCTCAAACATAATCCCAAAATAGCTCTCCTAGATGCCATCACACTTTGCCTAGTAATCTACTAGGTGGACATTAGATCCACATTTGGGACACTATAACAACATGGTGGTAGTGTCCCCAATTGGGTGTTATTGTACCTTTCCCTAAATCTCTCAAACAAATAATTTTCTAAATGTGTACCCCTCTTAAGGTTGGCTTCAATACATTTTATTATCCAAAAAAGTTGTTGTCACTTGGATTTTCACCCCTTGAGGTGATGCCTAGCTCTCCTCACCCAAGTGGCATAATGAAAAAATCTCTCTTGTTATGGTTAATAGTTATTTGAGATGAATCTCTAGAAGGGCTAGCTCCCTTGATGCACTCTTTGAAGAACTTTCTTAACTATCAAATTTGGATGAAAATATCGGAGTTGTTGCCAGAATCCAGATAATGTGAGTGCAATGGAGACGTGATCACACAAGTTGAAGCAAGTGCACACCACATAGATGCTAAAGTAATTTGAAAATAATACAATAAGATAAATTTCACAAGACAAAATGGAGAAAACCAAAATATGATTAACCTAGAATGGCCAAAGTGAAGACTACAAATAGGAGAGTATGAAAGTAACTCCTCCACAAAAGGTGGACAAGGCACCCCAAAAATAGTCAGTAACTCCTCCATGAAAGGTGGTGACAAGGTGCTAAGAATAGAGAAGTAACTCCCATCAAGGGAGTTACTTATGACATTCTTATGACACCTATGACACATCTATGACACACACCTCCACATAAGCTAGCCTGTCCCAAAAATGTAGGAAAACTCCATGTATGCACAAGAAATAAAATTTCCCTAATTAATAAATAGGGAAAAATAAAAACCTACACTAATACCCCTCAATAAGCATAGCTTAGGTGGGCAATGTGGAAATATAAGATGGGTCCCGACAACTAGGCCTAATGAGGTACCCATATACAAATGCAATCTCCCATAAGATAGAGAAAAGGAGAAAACCCATAGGAAAAAACTCCCTATCAAAAGAGAGACATGAAAGAAAAGTAGAGGCTAGAAGGCCCCCATGAAGATGATGTTATTGCAAATGTGGACCGCACCCCAAGAAGAGCTCATAGATGAATGAACTTGCTCTCAGTGAAAGGTTTGGTGAAGATGTCTACAACCTGCTCTGAAGATTGGCAAAATATCAAGTCAATGACTTGACTATGAATAAGCTCTCGAATGAAATGCATGTGAATATCTATGTGCTTGGTCTGCTAGTGTTGAATCGGATTCCTACAAATCTGAATGGTACTCTGGTTGTCACAATAGATGATGGTGGGCTACCTAATAGGAATGCCAAACTCAAAAAGAATCCCCTGAAGCCAAATAGCCTCAGTAGCTACATTAACAGCTCCCCTGTACTCTACCTCTATGGATGATATAGAAATAACATTCTGCTTCTTGCTAGACCAACTGATAGGACCTGAACTTAGAGAGAAACTGTAACCAGAAGTGGACTTGCGAGTCTGTGAATCACTAACCCAGTCTAAATCTGTATATCTAACCAAGTCAACATCTATGCCAAATCTGTAATGAATCCCATATCTATGTGAACCCTGTATGTAATGCAAGATCCTCTTAGCTGCTTTCCAATGTAGCTCATGGGGTTCCTACATGAATCTAGAGACAAGTCCCACTGTAAATGAAATGTCAGGCCTGGTGTGAGTCAAGTAGATGAGACTACCAACAAGTTGTTGATACTAAGTGGCATCAACCAATGGTGAAGAAAAATCAGTCTCAAGCTTGACTCTTGATAGAAAGGAGTCAGAGATGGCTTTCAATCAACCATGTGAAATTGAGCCAATAAGTCAAGAGCATAATTACACTATGCAAGAGAAATCCTTGAATTTGACTGTGAGATCTTGATGCCAAGGAAGTAGTTTAACAAACCCAAGTATATCATGTCAAATATATCTTGAAGAGATGCCTTCACCACTGCAATAGTCGATGAAGAATTCTCGGTGATTAAAAGTCATCAACATATAGAACCAAAATCAAGAGTGAATCATCCTACCCCAAGAAGTAGACATTGGGATCAGAATGGCACCTAGTGAAACCCACTGTGAGAAGGAAGGAATCCATCTTGGCATACCAAGCTCGAGGGGCCTATTTGAGGCCATAGATAGATTTCCTAAGTCTGCATACTAAGGAAGAATATTGAACAAATCTTGGCGGCTACTCCATGTAGATCTCCTCCTCTAGGTCTCTGTGAAGAAAGGCACTCTTCACATCCATCTGATGCACATCCCAACCATGTGCTGTGGCAATAGCTAAGGTGAGTCGGATAGAAGTCATCTTTGTAATGGGTGTAAAGGTATCTGAGTAGTCAATGCCTACCATTTGTGAGAAACCCTTGGTGACCAATCACAGCTTGTACTTATCAACTGACCCATCTGCTGCAAACTTGGTTTGATATATCCACCTACATCAAACTATCTTTCTTCCCTTTGGAAGTAAAGTCAAATCCCAAGTGTGATTTTTGATTAAGGAAGAATATTCTTCCTCCATAGCACTATCCCACTTAGGTACCCCCGATGCCTCTCAAAAAGTCTATGGATCTAAAACTAAAGCAAAGAAGGCATGTGGATCTCTCTAAAAATCCCCCTAGTATGTCTATCATCTGCGAGATCTCCTACCTAAGTGCCAACACTCTCAAGTGTCTGTCTAGCCCAAAGTGGCCTGAAAGTGGTCGAGTTAGGTGCTAACTCCTCATCTTCTGATTGACTAGAGGTGGATGCCTCTGCATCACTATCCTCACTATCTAAAATTGAAGAAGAAGAAGATGTCTCTGGCTCAAGAACTTGTTGTGGCTAATCTGAATCTGACAAGGAATCATCATGAAGAAGTAGATCTGATGAGGGAGAAGAAGTGTCAAGTGTTGAGTCTCTAGGACTCTCTTGAGAATGGACACTTCTCTTGATGAACAACTCATGTGTGACTAGATCTAAAAGGTGATATCCCTTAATACCATCTGGATATCCTATAAAGATGCAAGGCTTGGATTGACATTCCATAGCTTTGCATTTCTTCTTTAGAATGTGGGCCATAGCTGGGGATTCAAAAACCTGAGGTGCTCAACATCAGGTTTCCTTTTATGCCAAGCTTCAAAGGGTGTTATCCCTTTCAAAGCTTTGTGAGGAACCCTGTTCTGAATGTAGCAAGCACAATTAATGGCTTCGGCCCAGTACTATGGTGCTAGGGATTTGGAGTGAATCATATGAATACCCATCTCTTTCAAGAACCTATTCTTGCATTCTGTAACCCCATTTTGTGAAGGACTGTAAGTGACTGTGCACTGTAAATCAATCCCCTCTGTAGTGCAAAACTACTCAAATCTGATGTTGACATACTCCCCTCCATTATCAGTTTGAAGAACCTTGATGGATTTCTTACTCTATTTCTCAACAAGAGCCTTGAAGTCTAGAAAATTTTCAAACACTTCAGACTTTTGTTTGAGAAAATATATCCAAGTGTACCTAGAGAAATCATCAATGAAAGTGAGGATGTACTTGGCTCTTGTGAAAGATGGTTTGGGAAAGGGTCCTGATACATCACTATGGACTAACTCCAAAGGTTGTGAAGCCCTCCAAGCTTTGATTTTGTCAAATTTTGCTTCGGGATGCTTCTTAAGGGATCACTCCTCGCAAAGTCCTTTTGAGAATTAGACATGAGGCAAGCCAATGACCATGTCATTTTTGCAAAGTTGCTCAAGATAGTGGTAGTTAAGGTGGCTAAACCACTCATGCCACAATTTGCTAACTCCATCTGAATGAGTCAATAATGCTATTAGAGAAGAATCTGATGCAAAATGTGAGAAGGTGTATAACCTAGCTTGGTGATCTACCCTACCCACTGCCACTATAGTATCACTATGCAACTCCCTGATAAAAATTAAATCTGGTGAAAACTCAACTCTCATGCCCTGACCAATGTGAGTGATTTGGTACACTGATAGGAGATTGGTTGAAAGAGAAGGAACACTTAAAACATTATTGAATGTTCTTCCTTCCATTTCAACTGACCCTCTCCCTACAACAGAAACTGATGTGTCATCACCCAAACTTATTGAAGTCATGCTACAAGGCTCTAAAGATGAAAACTCAACTAGTGAAGAGCTCATGTGGTGAGAAGCACCCGAGTCTATGCCCATGAATATGTAGAACCTATAGTTGATACAAGGGCCTTACCCTTTTCTTTCTCCTTACCCTTGCCTTTTGCCTTAGTAGAATCTTGGGTTGATGAATTCTGCTTGATGGACTCAGGAACACTTATGTTGTTCTTCTCTAGAAGATGAGTTAGGTGGTCTATTTGTTTCTTTATGCACTTGTGTTCATCATGCCCTATATTTTTACAATAGGCACACTTAACTTTCTCCTTCTTAGGTTTAGCATTGGAGGATGAAGACTCAGTGTTATTTTTGGCAGGATTGGTGTTTTCTTTCTTCTTCCCCTGGTCCTTGTTCTTTTTCTTCTTCTCCTTTGTTGAAGTCTTATCCTTACCATTTCCAGATATCAAGGCTTGGGGTTGAGTAGACTTCATTTTTCCCATCTGAATTGGCTTATCTTGCTCCCTAGTCAAGTCGGCAATGAATGAATCCAAAGAACGCATTTTCCATGTAGTGCCAAGGGCACTTTTAGTGGCATGGAAAGTGGAGACAAAGACTGAATAGCTTGGACCTAGCTTGGTGAGAATAGAAAGTATGAGTGGATAATCTTTCTTCTCTATCCCACACTCTTTCAATTTCAATCTAAGGGCCTTAAACTTAGTGAAGAAGTCCTGTAGGGTGTCAAAGTTGCTAGGATTTAGACTTATGAGTTCATTTTCAAGCTCATGACCTCTCATCTCATCAAGCTTCCCAAATAACTTTTCTAAGGTGTCCCATATGTCATTAGGAGTCTGGGAGGATTCTAGATGGAAGAGAAGTTCTGGAGACACAGACAAGCTCAGTAATCCAAAGGCTTCATCACTACGGTTGTACCACTTAACCTTTTCAACATCTGTGTTGGGTTCTACTTCTATACCCATGGTGATCCTATACAACCCTTTACTTCTAAGAATGATTGACATTTTAACTTTCCATTCATGATAGTTTAAGGGTTTTAGGGGTTTAAGTTGAAAAGAATCCATTTTTAGTTGAATTTAGGTGAAGTTGTGTTGATTGTAAATTGTGAATGTATGTAGAAAGGAGAAAGAAAGCAAGTTGTGAAAAGCAATCACACCCCCCTAAAATATTGAGCCCCCCCAACCCAATATGAAAGTGCACACTCAAAAGACATCTAACTCAGCCAAAAATGCATCTTAGAGCAATCAGTGCAAGACTAAAGCAAACAGGACGTCGAACTCAACCAAAAATGCGTCCTGGGAGACCCAAATTTTTGACACTTTATAAACTAGTGTGTTTTTGAAAAATAACAAGTCTACGCTGTGGATAATTGAATTACAAGCACTTTTGAAAAAAATGGCACCCAAAACCGAGGTACTATTTGCAAGATATTAAAGTTACAATTTTCTTGTAAACTAGTGTTTTTGTAAAAAAAACACTAAAACATTAAAAAAATGCCTGTTATGGGGAGAGAAAGTGGCCTTCCAACCACTCATTAGATTCGGCATGGAATGAGGAATCCAAAGGAGGTTTTTGTGAGGGGGAATTCACCTCTCACCAACTTGGGCCTCACCCTTCATCTTTGTAGGTCGAAGATACAAGTTTTAATTGAAAATCCCCAAAATACAAAACTGTCTGAAAAATTAAATACTTAGTCAAATTGACTGATTTTTATTTTAACAGGTCATTTTTAACTAAAAATAATGAAGCAAAGATAGTTTTGAAGGATTCCACATGTTCAAGAGGTGCCAAATAGGATGCCAAGTAGGAAGGGGCGTCCAAAAAATGAACAGTCCAGAATTTGACAGCAGAAAAAAACAAAAAAATGAATGTTCAAACCTGCTGGACGTGCCGTACGACCTGCTGGTGGCATAATTGAAGGCACCTTGCTAGAGACTGGCATGCTAGAAGGGCAAAGGCTGAATGCGTTTGTGGAAGTTGGCGACTTTGTTGAAGGCTGACTAGAAGTGCACATCGTACGGCCTATCGTACGGCCTAAGGCATTGCAAACAAGAAAGAAGTAGCTAAGTGGCATGTCAAATAAGAGGTAGGCATAGTAAGGCTCAGTCTGCTACTAGAACTAAAGGTAGAAACAAAGCACCAACCTTCCTCCTTTTGATGTTGAGTACAACACCTTCTTCAGCTGTTGAATGATGCTCCCTGAAGTGAAGACAACCAAAAAACACCCAAAGGCCAAGGATTTCCAAGGAAACTACCCAGAATTGATATATATTTTTTATTTTTGACCAAAATAGAAAAAAATGAACTCCACTCCTCTTGATTTCAAAATAAGCTAAAAGCATAATCACACACAAGATTACTGGGAAAGCTCTGATACCATATCAGAGTTGTTGCCAGAATCTGGATCATGTGAGTGCAATGGAGATGTGATCACACAAGTTGAAGCAAGTGCACACCACATAGATTCTAAAGCAATTTGAAAATAATACAATAAGAGAAATTGCACAAGAAAAAATGGAGAAAACCAAAATCTGATTAACCTAGAATGGCCAAAGTGAGGACTACAAATAGGAGAGTATGAAAGTTCCTCCACAAAAGGTGGACAAGGCACCCCAAGAATAGTCAGTAACTCCTTCATGAAAGGTAGTGACAAGGTGCTAAGAATAGAGAAGTAACTCCCATCAAGGGAGTTACTTATGACATCCCTATGACACCCATGACACATCTATGACACACACCTCCACATAAGCTAGCCTATCCCACAAATGTAGGAAAACTCCATGTATGCACAAGAAATACAATTTCCCTAATTAATAAATAGGGACAAATAAAAACCTACACTAATTGTAGACACTGAAATCGTGTCTATCCCTTGGTCATCCTCCCCCTTGGTCTCCTTGGTCCACCCCCTAAACATTCCTAACCCACACACTTATTAATTTAAATAAATTAACTATTTTAAATTAATAGCCCCCTTGACACATCACCCATGACACCACACCTCACCCTTGGATTCCTCCCCTTGGATGTCTCTCATCACCCTATGACCAATTTATGACCTATTTCAACCCTCTCGCACTTATTTAATCCACCTTATACCATTTTCCAATGACAATTAGACCTCATAGTTGGAGGAACAGGCAAAAGGCTAATTTTAGCCCTTCTTCCCATCTTCTAGCTGCCAACGCTGGTTACCAGTCGGTCGACGCCAGCGGGATCACCGACGTCAATTGCTTAAAACAACCCAAAGGTGAATTCTCTTCCTCCTAGGATGCTAAATCAATCAATCATAGACCGTGAACATGAATTCTATCTCGGACTCTCTTCCTCTCTCGGCTCTCAGACCTGGACATCAACATGAACTCTCTGAAATCAATCATCAGACTTCAACTAAATGCTCTTCTGGCTACAGAGACAACAGGTACAAGGATTTCAAAAACCTCCAGATCTACTCCAAGCAAGAGATAAATATTTATTTTACCCTTTTATTTCATTAGTTTAGAAAGCATTAGTAATTAGTTCTCTTTTTACTATTTCTAAGTACTGTAGACCAGACTAGACCCAACTATCAACCAGACCAGCCCTGACTCTCTTCCTGAGAAGGCTGAGAAGCCTTCTTCATACTCTCACTCTTTTTGACACCCTGTCCCACCTAACTCCTTCCTTAGACCTTACTCTCTACCCTGCAAAAACCTACACAAACTATCAGACTCCCAGACTACCACAAACCATTCCATCGACCAGAGACCCGTCCAGAACCCATCCAAGGCCATTGCCCCGACTGACGCCGGCCACCAGGCCCATTACCTCTACCAATGTCGGCAGAATAATTGGCATTGGAAACCTTAATCAACTGATGCCAAAAGACTAACCGACATTGATGACTGTGGCAGACCGACAACAAACAGTAGGTACGCATTGTTTGTATTTCTCTAGCTTAGTCTGTCATTATTATCTTTATCTGACATTCTTTTTTTATTAACAGTGGACTGTCATCCCACAAAGAAGTCTTTGCACTTTTGGGACCGAGATTTTGCTTGGCAGTCCACCTCACATCCATCTAACAATCTCCTTGTTTAAGTCTCTTTCTTCTACAGGTGTTATCCTCCACAGCCAAAGAGGAGTCCCTACAATGTCTGGATAACGGTGCGCAAACTTCATCTAGGTACGTACAAACCCCTAACCATTTATCATAGTTTCTTACTTCTTTTGAATGTGGAAAAGCAAAAATAGTTAGAAACATTCTGGCACGCCCGGTGGGACCCTAAGAATTCTCCTTGGGTTCATACTTTTTTCTTCTACGCAAACTTTTCATATAGGTGCATTAGGTCTCTTCTTGCATCTCTCTTCTTCTATCTCTTCCGAAAGACACCATCAGCAAAGTTAAAAAGAATCCTTCTTTTTCTTTCTTTCCTACATCTTAGACTAGTAAAAGTCATACTCTTCAATCCTTTCTCACTTGTCTGCATACGAACACACATTTCAATTTGGGCTTAAAATACATTGCATTTTATTTCTTCCTGAATGCATACTTAGCTCTCACATCTAGTAATTAAAAATGCATCATGAATAAAGCATAGGCCACTTATGTTACACATCCAAACCACGTGCACAAACTCAAACATCTAAACACACCTGAGACAAGGCCTGACTAGGATTTCATCACCTAGCGGATACCTTACCTGTCCCGGCAATCCCACTTGTACTTCACTACCAAGGGGAAAGCCCACTCTGTTCTCTGGTAGAGGATAAACTCTAGGGGAAGTATATACTTGATAAGTGAGACCAGCTTATCACTAGGCTCGTGAAGTGAGGGGAGATTGCTCCTTAGCACTAGGCCACGTACGAAACCTAACACAGATCTTGAGCACTGAAACTAACCTGAAACCAACCTTAGATTGCTTCTTCTAGGACCCGTTCTAAAATCCAACTTCCCAAACACACTTTAAGGCATAAGCCAACATGATTCTAAAAGTTTATTCTTAGGATTTAACATTTAGGGCCTGCTTGTCTTCATTTACTTTTCTGTCTTTATCTGGTTTTTTGAGCTAGTGAGGACGTTTTCTTCCTTTTTCCAAAAACTTTCAAATTCTTTGAGTTTCTAGGAAAACACAGTAACCAACATTAGTTTTTCCACCAATGTCGGCAATAATTTTCGTCGGCATCAGTTATCTGACCGACATCAGCAATATATTTCACCGACATCAGTTTTTCAACCGACGTCAGTCATTGTCCAAAATTCTTCTTCTCAAATAGCAAGCTTAAAACGTGACTTTCTTGCTGACCAACACCCATTCTAGTTTTCTGAGACTGAAAAACATAGTTTCTAAAACTTGAACCTCTTGCCTTAAATGGTTTTGACATGTAGTCAAACCAAGACTCTTGTCGACCATGCGAGGCAACAACCACTTCCACCTTCGCCTTCCATAACCAGTCCTCTAATGAAGTATCATTCAGAGACCGAACGAACTCCTACCTAACCAACCCCGACTCAACCATCTATTGTTCCCAAAGGGGATCAAGACTTCAAAAGGTTCCTTGACCTCAACATCAAGGCCCTTCAACATTATCCCGTGAGAAGTCGAACGCGAGACTCTTTAGGCAACCCAATTTATGGGATGCCAACCTCCTTAGTTGAGACGGCAGTCATATCAACGACATCTGTGGTTCAACCCATAGACACCCAAGCTATCACCTCAACTAATAACTAGACCATGAATAATCTTCTAAGTGTGGCTTCTCCTTCTATCTCTGCACCCACTTCCATTGGGGTTTCAGCCCCCCATCAACCGCAGACTATTCAACAAAGCTCTACCCCTTTCCAAAATCTAGTTGTCTCCATCCCACCTACCCTCACCCCCATCAACACTAGGGTGGCTACTCATCCTTTGGCTAATGTCACCACCATCCAAACACCTATGGCAACATCAAGCCTGGTCATGCCTTCTACCTTCACGACACAACCACCCCTGGCTTCCACTTCTATCCCAATGGCTAGTTATCAATATGTTGTGCCTATACAAGCGCAACCAACTACGTCATATGCCCCTCCTAGCACCTCCCAAGTGCCTTACAACCTAGGGGGTGCCCCACCTTCAAATTCATCAACTGACCTAATCAAAATGTTGATGGACAAAATGTCTAATCTTGAGACCTCAATTTCGGGTTTAAGAAATGTCCTTTCATACGACCAAATTTGTAATGAACCCATCCATCCCTCTGTCCCAATCTGGCTGTATCCCAGTCAATGGGAACTTCCTAAGTTTACTCACTTCCAGAGTAAGGAAGACCCACAACAGCATCTATGAGCATTCAGACATACTTGTTACTTGATAGCACATAATGATGTGTTACTGCTACGCACATTCCCCATGTCACTTTCTGGTGCTACCCTCGATTGGTACAGCTCTCTCACCAGTCACTCTCTTTTCACATTCACCTAGCTAGCCCAACTTTTCTTCAACCACTTTTCGATCAATATCACCAAAAAGGTTTCAATCACAGATCTGTATTCTATCAAACAGTTTGATGATGAATCTATAGCCAATTTTGTTGCCCGTTGGAGAGGCTTAATCAGCTAGCTCTCCTTTTCTTTGCCCCAACCCGAGCTCATCGAGCTCTTCTCTCAAGTGTGTGCCAAACATATTTCCTCTACCTTGCTGGTTCAAACATTTTGCACCTTTGACGAAGCTTTCACGATGGCTAGGAAGCTTGAACTACGTGCTGTCAAGGAAAACAAAGTCAAATTGCAGAGTAAGAACCCCAACACCAAGTCTAATGACCCATCCTCTAAACCTTCTTCTTCCCACTCCAATTCTAAGGCATCAGCAAATGCTATAGTTTTTAGACCATCATCTTCAACAACAACCAATCAATCTCAACCTTTCACATCACAAAGCATAACAAAACAATTCCAACAACGGTATATACAACATCAGTATACTCCACTAGGAGAGTCATATGCATATGTGTTGGATAAACTTGTCAAAAAAAGAGTTCTTAATCTCCCCCAAATCTGACCGCCCCCTCAATTTTATCCCTCATGCGCCATCCCTGCATGGTATAGGGAGAATGACTTCTGCAATTATCACTGTGTCAAAGGCCATGACATGGACAACTATAAGACTCTCAAGAACATCATTTAATACATGCTAGATAAAGGTGACCTCATCTTGGACAACCCAAATGTGCCACCCAATCAAAGCATATACATCTTCAAACAACCCCTTCCTAACCATCCTCCTAGCCAAAACAATGTGCAGACCATGACCGATGACTCTTAAGAGCATAATATATGCACAGTCAACACTGTCTCACCTCTCATCCCTGACCAACCTTTCTCACAGTCTCAAGAGGTTAGTCAATCCATCAGTCCATCACACGTGGATGAACCCTCTTCTCCTGTTAGTTCTCCATCGACTTCCCTTATATTAGAGGACGCCTTGACTATACCAGCACCACCAGCCTTGCCTTCATCCTTCCTGCTACCAATGGAGGACCCTACCCTTCCTACTCCTTAGCCACAAGTAGAAGGCACAATCATCCCTGCCCTCTATCCTCTTGAGGAGCCACATTCTCTGATTCCTTCTCCACCAAGAGAAGAACCTATCTCTCCACCTTCTCTGACCAAAGATGACTCAATTATGACTCCCCCATGCCTTGAGTCTGAGACCACTGCACCTAACACATTTTTGGCCCCACAACCATCCACATCTTCTGAAGGACCAAAGCCTCATTTGACATTTTCCCAACCATTCTCTCGATTGGTGGAGAAACTAGAACTTCTACAATCAAGGAAATTAGAGCATCAGGCATTATGGGAGCAACTCAAAGCTCCTCATCCTGCCTGTCCCATCTCATCTCGTGTCGCCGACCCTCTTATGACAAAATCCACCAACATAGACCAGACTTCTACTTATAAACATTCAAAACCTCAACCATCCACATCAAGACCTAAACCCTCACAAACACCCACCACATCAAAACCAACCAAATCACTCGGTGTTCACCCCGTCACTAACCTCACTCACCCGCAAGTGAAGGTAGACTTGAACCTTGCCTCGCCTAATAGTAGTCCTCAAACCAAACCAAAGAAGACTGCTAAAACACGGCGGTGAACCCCTCCTCCACCATCACCATTTCCATCCATTTTGGGCCCTCATCCTTCTACCCTAATAGGAGTACTCCCTACTCCAACCCCTAACCAAAACAAGTTACCTCCACTACTTCCTTTACCTACCACAAGCCTACCTCCTCTGAAAAATTCAGCACCTCTCGCAAAGAAAGTGTCATCTACGCATGTGGCCGCACCACCAACCCAAAAGGTGGTATGAAAGCCTCCTTCAACACCTCCCAAGCAAAAGTCATCGATGCCTCGTGCATCAACAAGCTCAAACCCTTTAGTGGGTTCATACGCTTTGATATTGCACTGACTTTTGCAAACCTCTAGCATAACCCTTCTGCCTATTAAACCATTCCAACCACTCGAGTCAAAACCTTCTTGGTTCGATGATACTAAAATTTGTCTATATCATCGCACACCGGGACATGATACCAAGAATTGCTGTGCCCTCAAGGTTATCATTCACCAATACATGGAAAAAGACACCCTTCTCCTTGAGGACACTGTTGACAGACCTCCAACACCTTCCTGTATCTCCCAAACTTCTTCACCCTCATCAGCATCTCATCAACAGACTATGGTCCCTTCACCTCTTTCACCCCCTCTCTTCGAAATTAATGCCATCCATGTAACCACTAGGTCACAAAAGGATACGGCAAAAGAAAAAGCTGCTATTCCTTAGACCTACCCTTTCATCAAGCCACCTCAACCACCAAAGCCCAAGATTTCCATCCTGGGTGCATCCCAACCCTCTTCTTCAGGGGCAATCCATGACTCTATGTTAAAATAGCTTCACCAAACACCCATGAAGATGACCTTGTATGACCTCATCCAAAGCTCACCCCAACATCATCAAGCTCTAATCAGAGCCTTACAGGCAGCAGAGGTCCAACCTGAAGACCCCCAACCACTAGCTGCCCTGGTCCACTCATTATCCCCCATTGCCTCTATTACTTTCAGCGATTCTAAAATTCCTACCTCTAACTCAGAAGATTAGGATGCTACTCTTTTCATCATAGCCTATGTTGATCAAACCCACATTAATTGAGTCATGATTGATGGAGGCACCAGCATTAATATAATTTCTACCCATGCCTTCGATCAATTGGCCCTCCCTAAGAATTGTGTATCAAAAACCGACACAATCCTTCGATCCTTTAATGACACCACTGCTACCACCATTGGCACCATCATCCTCCATATTCACATTGGCCTGCGCACAGTCTCAGAGTTCTTCTACATCATTGAGGGAGAGTTCTAATATAACATGTTGTTAGGATGACCTTGGATCCGTGCCATGGCTTGTGTCCCTTCTACACTGCACCATTGTGTCAAATTTGAACATGATGGGCAAGTCCATGTCATTCCCACTGACCCATCCCCTTTTAAGCCTTGTAACATGACCTATCAACCAAATGATGTTCTCATTCCTCTCAAGACACCAACCCAAACACCACCTCCATCCGTGGAAGCTTCAACTAGCACGTAAATGGCAGTCACCCTCACACCACCTCCTCAAGCGACAACCAAGGACCCCATGGAAGATATCTTCCAATGACTTTCACTTGGGGAATATCGCTTACTTACCTTAGACATGCTCCAGACTCTGCAAGAGTATGGGCAGCTTCATCACAGTCCAAACTATGACCATCAGATCAAAATGGTCATCCCTTATGGTCCTCCTAACCTCCGAACAAATCTCATCTATGGGGGGCTAGATTGAGCTCCTACTGATGGGAATCCTCTCTCCTCACCTCAACCATTCACATCCAACTTCTCCTTTCTTGGTAACCCCAACTTTGCTCACACCTACCTTTATAGGTGTGCATGTAAGGGTTTTGGCTTTGAGCGCTATGAGCAAGGCTCCCATCAGCCCATCAAACTACCAAGTGATGAAAATGCCAAGAAACGACATGGTCTGGGTTTCCAGGAACCTATCGAAGCCTCTGCAGACCCTTGCCCCGAACCCACCATAGACCAATCTCCTCCAAGCTCACCTATTCTTCCCTCTTCACCTATGGAGTTGGTGGTTCCCATCCCTCCTAGTTTTTTTTTGCATAAATACCATCCTCTTGGAACCCCTAACCTATCAAATGAATGGGGTATCCAAGTCTCTCCCTCTCGTTTATCCCAACATGATAGATGATGAGTCGACAACCATCAACACTATCCACTGCGTAGACGATGACACCATTCTCACCTACATAGGTGCCAACGACTCTTTCATTTAATGCTCCCTCCCTTCTAAAATTTAGGTTATGTTAAATGAATCAACCATTGAAATTAACCTTCCATCTTTTGATGTTCCTCGCATCTTAAAGATTGGTCAATCTCTAGACACCCAAGAGCAGATCGACTACACCATCTTTCTTTCAAACCATAGCAAAGCCTTTGCCTGGACCTATAGTGACATGCCTGGCATTGACCCTAACATTTCCATCCATAACATTGTCACAAAACCAGAGGCTAAGCCTGTCAGGCAAAAGCTTCATAAGATGCATCCTCGAGTTGCGCTCCTTGTCAAAGAAGATCTTCAACATCTTCTCTCTGTCTCTTTCATCCAACCCATTGACTATCCATAGTGGGTGTCTAACATCATCCCTATCACCAAAGCAACTGGGGGGATCTGAATCTGCACTGACTATCATGACCTCAACCTGGCCTACCCCAAAGATGATTTTCCTCTTCCCAATATTGACCAACTTGTTGATCTCACGGTTGGTCATAAGATGCTATCACTCATGGATGAGTTTTCAGTATATAACCAAATCTTGATTGTGCCAAAATATTGACACAAGACTACCTTCATCACCTTATGGGGGACTTTTTACTATCGAGTCATGCCTTTTGGCCTAAAGAACGCAGGTGCCACATATCAACGTGCCATGACTTACATCTTTCATGATCTCCTCCACAAAATCATGGAGGACTATGTGGATGACCTGCTAGGCAAGTCTAAGCTTCATCGTGACCATTTGACCATCCTCAAAATCATCTTCTCTTGCCTTCTACAATACAATGTTTGCCTTAACCCCAATAAATGCATCTTTAGGGTCCTCTCAGGCAAGCTCCTGGGTTTCATCATCTCTCTCCGTGGCATTGAGATAGATCCCACTAAAATCTGGGCTATACTCGAGATGCCACCTCCGACCAATCTCAAACAACTTCATAGTCTGCAAGGGAAGCTCCAGTCCATCCGTCGCTTCATCTCACAGCTCTCCGACTGATGTCAACCCTTTCATCATCTCCTCAAGAAGGATGTCTCCTTTAAGTGGGATAAGAACTATCAAGAGGCTTTTGAAGCACTCAAACACTATCTGGTCTCTCCAATAGTCCTCATTCCACCTAAAGATAACCAACCCTTCTACCTCTACATCTCAGCAACCAACCATTCATTAGGTGCCATGATTGCACACCGAGACGAGCAACACCGTGAGCAAGCGGTTTACTATATAAGTTGAACACTTATCGACTATGAAACTTGGTATACTCATACCAAGAAACTCTATTTGGTGTTAGTCTTTGCCACTACCAAGCTCTGTCATTATCTTCTCAATCACAAAACCTTTGTCATCACTCACACTGACCCCCTCAAATATATGCATTTCAAGCCATACCAAAACCAGCGTATGGCTCGTTAGCTCATGCTTCTTGCTGAGTTTGACTTGGAATTCATCCAGCAAAAATCCATAAAAGGTCAAACAATCACTGACCAACTAGTAGATGCCCCTCTACCTGAAACTCAACCTTCTCATTGCGAGTTCCCTGACGAGTCTATCACCACACTTTCTACCGATGACACAGTCTATCAAATGACAATGTTTTTCGATGGCTCCAAATGTCAACTCGGTGGGGGTGCAGGAGTCATTCTCATCCCTCACGAAGGTGAGCCCATGCCCCTGTCTTTCAAACTCAACTTTGAATGTACCAATAATATGGTTGAATACAAAGCCTTAATTTTGGGACTTCAAACCACCCTTTCTTTAAACATCAAGACCATCAACATCTTCAATGACTCACAACTTGTCATCAATCAAATCAACAGTTCATATCTTTGTAAAAACAAAATTTTGCAAAGGTACAAACACCGTGTTGGCATCCTCCTAGCTTCTTTCAACCATTACCTCTTGCAAACTATTCCTCGATCTACAAATAAGTTTGCAAACACCATGGCTTCTCTCACCTCGTATATTCCATCTTCGTCATCTTCATCAAGAATTTATGTCACAATGCATCGTGTGCCCTTACCTTCATACATTTTCACTAACATCAACCATGTCAAAACCATAGACTCTAGTCCCTAGGATGTTTGGTATAAACAACTTGTGGACTACTTGACTCATTCTATCATTCCTCCCAATCTCTCTAGCAATGCACAGTGAGCTTTCATCAAACGCACGGCTCGATATACCATGCTAGGGGGTATTCTCCATAAAAGAGGTTTTGATGGCCTCCTTCTTCACTGTCTAACCTCCACTAAAGCATCTCATGCCATTAAACAGGTCCACGATGATATTTGTGGCAGACACTTCAGTAGTAACTCAGTTGCCAAGCGCATCCTTCACTTGGGCTATTATTGGCCCACTCTTCATCAAGACTATAATGACTATGTTCAGTGTTGCATCAAGTTCCAACAGAACGCTAACTTGCTTCACCTCCCTAGCCATGCCTTACAAGTTGCTCAAGATTTTTGGCCTTTTTCCCAATGGGGCTTAGATCTCATCGACGAGATTAACCCTCATTCATCTCTTCGACATCAGTCCATTATCACTGCCACCGAGTATTTCACTAAATGGGTGGAAGCTATTCCTCTCATCTCCACAAAATATAACAAAATTGTCAACTTCATCAACACCCACATCACCTATCATTTTGGTATACCTCACAAAATCATCACTGACAATGGCAAATCATTCAAAAACAAAACTATCCAAAAACTCTATGACTCATTTGACATCAAACTCAGCTTCTCCTCGCCTTACTACCCACAAGAAAATGGGCAGGCTGAGGCTTCCAACAAAATCTTAACTAAAATTCTCATGAAGGTGGTCAACGACACTGGAAGGGACTGGCACCTCCACGTTCCCTTTACTTTGTGGGCCTACCACACTAGCATCCAAACCCCTATGGGTGCTACCCCTTTCTCTTTAGTGTACATAATAGAGGCTATCCTACCTCTTGAGGTACAGATCCCATCTCTGCGCATCTCTCTGCATGACATTCTCTCTCATGATAAATTTCATCAAGATCGCTTAGCTCAACTTGAGTTACTCGATGAACGTCGTCTTGCTGCCCTCATCCATCTCCATGTCTATCAAAATCGCATCAAACAAGCATATGACAAAAATATGAGAGAACGATATTTTAAAATTAGAGACCTCATCCTCAAAGAAAATCAACATGTGACCAATATGGAAAGAAGTAAACGAGGCAAGTTTGCTCCTAATTGGCTCAGACCTTACATCATAATGCACAAGTATGGTTCAGGGACTTATCATCTGTCTTCTCTTGAAGGTTGACCAAAACCTGAGCCTCTTAATGCCTTGCATCTACGACCATTCTACTATTAGTCGAGTACTCATTCACTTGACATTTAACTTGAGCTCATCCCTTGAGTAATCCTGGTCCTCTTAATCCTCATTCCTTTCAACCCTATTCCCCTAAAACAAACCCTATGTAACCCTTTTATAAAGTATGAATGCTTTGTCTTAATAAAAGGGATCCCTTAAACTTCTATAGTCTTGTCCATGACTCAAAATTCTATCAAAAATAAATTTGGATGTCAAAATATCAAAAGGTCATAAACTCTAAATGCAGACTGCTCCCTCGAAGGACAACTACATCATCATTGCTATAGCTAATAGACTACTCCCTTGAAGGACAACTATTCAAAGGCCTCAAATATATATAAATCAAAAATATAGACCACTCCCTCAAAGGAGGGCTATGACTAAAATCTTGCTACAAATAGCACTCTCTCATAAGCTTTCTACATCGATCAGCTTCACAAATGACCACAAAACAACACAACATCCCTACGTAGACTTCCCGCATTGATCAGTCTACCAAAAAAAAAAAAGGTCATGGACTTGACTTGTAGTTGTTCTCAGGGTCTCCTATAAAAAGGGGCAAAGTTATCCCTACTAAAAAGGTTTACCCTATCCTAACATATCACATCACCTACTCAAGGGATTTCAAGCTCATTTTAATGTCAAAATGATTCGATTACCTCTCTAACACAACCAATGGTCAACTACGTAATGCGTGAATGGGGATTTTGTTTCTAAAACCCCTACCTATGCTATCATTATGCTCCTTGTCAATGAAAGAGCAACGCGCCTTTCACTTATTATACATCTTGGTTACAAACAATCCAACCAAATCATTTTCTCAACCATACCCAACAAAACCAAAACATTTTCAGACCACCAACATGACATAATCCATTTCACATAGTTTCTATGGAAACCAATACACATGGAAACTATCAACCACACAATTTATGTTAAGCATAAACCATTACTTGTTGAAGCATAAACATACTCAATTCATTTTTAGCATACATCCATCACTGATATGGAAAATTGCTAGGGATGAAAGACCACTTAGCCAATGTTACAGAATACACCATCACACAATATGGAAAAGGCTATAACATCATCTTACCCTCATCATTTCAAGCACGTACCCTTAGACATATGGGAAGTGCTAAACCATTCTCATGACCAAACCAGTCATCAACCACTTTGACTCTTGGTCTGAACTACATTGGCCTGAGGCCCTTCCAATAGGGGCTATGTAGGCAACACTCAGATGACAGGACGTCTTCTAGGGTTAGCTCGGCCACATCCATTTGTTTGTCTACCTAATGGACAAAATATCTTACTTTTGACCATGACTTAACCTTGTCCAACCCGCATCCATAATCGACCCTCTTCCTCCCCTTTTGGGAGAACTACATTGGCCTAAGGCCCTAACAACAGGGGCTATGTAGGCAGCACTTAGATGACATGACGTTTTCTAGGGTTAACTTGGCCATATCCGTTTGTTCATCTACTTGATGGACAAACCATTTAACCTTTCACCATGACTTCACCATGATCCAAACCAATCCATAACTGACCCTCTTCCTCCCTTTTTGGGAGAACTACATTGGCCTGAGGCCCTAATGACAGGGGCTATGTAGGCAGAACTTAGTTGACTTGGGGTCTTCTGAGGTTAGCTCAGCCATTCCTTTGTCCATCCTTGACCAATGACCTTGGAGATCACGACTATCTCCTCAGACCATGACCACTTCCAAGACAACTTTGCCTTGGTTGTTTTTGCCCTTGCTACCTCATGACTAGTTAGCGAATTGTCCATGACCCCCACAAGTATTGGATCACGCTCTAGTTGATCCCCACTACTTGTGGCCTTTTTCATGTTTTCCAAGAGCACTTCCTGAGCCCGAGATACTTGGAACATGACGACCATTAGAGCTACAGCTTGGATTGAATAACCCAATCAGCTACAACTAAATTTTGGGGCCCAGTTATTTTGATTTTAGCACTCCTCGACCTTTGACCATGACAATTTGACCTACCTATCACGTGGTGTGGCATATGCGCAATCCCACCCTTTACAGCGTGCACACCCTAACCTTCACCCTTTCCATACAATCTTTGTCAAATCGACACCCAATCTCAGGTTCCCTTCCCTCGACTCCCGCTTTGAGGGGGGAACACCTCATCCCATACTTGGGGCAACCAAATCCTATTTTTGTCTTGCAGTTCGTCAAGAACAACCAACAAGACAAAAAGGGGCAAATGTAGACACCGAAATCATGTCTATCCCTTGGTCATCCTCCCCCTTGGTCTCCTTGGTCCACCCCCTAAACATTCCTAACCCACACACTTATTAATTTAAAATAAATTAACTATTTTAAATTAATAGCCCCCTTGACACATCACCCATGACACCACACCTCACCCTTGGATTCCTCCCCTTGGATGCCTCTCATCACCCTATGACCAATTTATGACCTATTTCAACCCTCTCGCACTTATTTAATCCACCTTCAATCATTTTCCAATGACAATTAGACCTCACAGTTGGAAGAATAGGCAAAAGGCTAATTTTAGCCCTTCTTCCCATCTTCTAGCTACCGATGCCGATTACCAGTCAATCGACACCGACAAGATCGCCAATGTCGATTGCTTAAAACAACCTGAAGGCAAATTCTCTTCCTCTTGGGATGCTGAATCAATCAATCACAGACCGTGAATGCAAATTCTATCTCAAACTCTCTTCCTCTCTCGACTCTCAGACCTAGAAATCAATAGGAACTCTCTGAAATCAATCATCAGACTTTAACTAAATGCTCTTCTGGCTACAGAGACAATAGGTACAAGGATTTGAAACACCTCTGGATCTATTCCAAGCAAGAGATAAGTATTTCTTCTACCCTTTTATTTTAGTAGTTTAGAAAGCATTAGTAATTAGTTCTCTTTTTACTATTTCTAAGTACTGTAGACCAGACCAGACCCAGCTATCAACCAGACCAGCCCTGACTCTCTTCCTGAGAAGGCTGAGAAGCCTTCTTCATACTCTCACTCTTTTTGACACCCTATCCCCTACCTGACTCCTTCCTTAGACCTTACTCTCTACCCTACAAAACCTTGTACAAACTATCAGACTCCCAGACTACCATAGACCATTCCATCGACTAGAGACCCATCTAGAACCCATCCAAGGCCGTTGCCCTGATCGACGCCGGCCACCAGGCCCATTACCTCTACTAACATCGGTAGACTAACTGGCGTCGACAACCTTAATCAACCGATGCCGGTAGACTAACTGACATTGGTGATTGTGGCAGATCGATAGTAGACAGTAGGTACACATTGTTTATATTTCTCTAGCTTAGTCTATCATTATTATCTTTATCTGACATTCTTTTTTTATCAACAGTGGACTGTCATCTCACAAAGAAGTCTTTGCACTTCTGGGACTGAGCTTTTGCTTTGCAGTCCACCTTACATCTGTCTAACAATCTCCTTGTTTAAGTCTCTTTCTTCTACAGGTGTCATCCTCCATAGCCAAAGAGGAGTCCCTACAACGTCTAGATAACGGTGCGCAAACTTCATCTGGGTACATACAAACCCCTGACCATTTATCATAGTTTCTTACTTCTTTTGAATGTGGAAAAGCAAAAACTTGTTAGAAACACTAATAGAAAAGGGTATATAAAAAAACTAATAAAACTAAATGGTGATTCACCAATATTGAATTTCCTCATATTGACTGAAATTATACTACTTAGAGCTAAACAAAGCTTTCTTCACTCAAGACTCACAACTCAAGATGGATTGTCACATCAATATTTCATAAGTTAGGTTCAAGAGGTATTTGAATGATTAGGAGGGTAATGGGTGATTACTTTGGGGAATAAAATTACAAATTACTTATAAAACACACATACACTTAAGAGATAAAACTAACAAAGACTTGTAATAATTAATCTTCTGTACATTGGGGAATAATCAAGGATAACATGCTAACAAAGATCATCTTCTACTAAAAAAGACTAATAAGATTTCATAAAAACTCAATTATACAACATTTAAGTATTAAAATTCAATTTTTTTATTAATTCAATAGATATTAAAGTCCAAAATTGACTAAGGTTTCACCATCAACCAATGGAGGCTTTTCAAAAGAGCCAAAAGAGTCCATATTTATAGCCTTTGAGAGAAGAGAAAGACAAGGGAAGTCCAAAAGTCACTTTGACACTTGTAAATCTAATAAAAGGGGTTAAACTTACATGAGAAAAAGTTATGGAACAAACCATGTAATTTTAGGAGGACCAAGTGTCCATACAAGTCATGAAATTGATGAAAAGTCGCATAAAACTTCTAGTCATGGCTCAAAAAATTACCTTCATAATTTGAACCTATTTGAACATAAAACCACTGAATAGGGACATGTATAATGATTTGGATAAGATGTAAATACTTTATTCATGCATCTCCATGTATTGGTTTCATTCTTACTCATCTAAAAACTCTTGGAAGGAAGCCATCACTACCTGCAGTCTATAAACTCCTTGTTTCTATTACCTCTCACACTTGGCCTCAAAATTTCCTTTATTTTTCCATGAAAATATGTGGTATGGAGTTAATGGAACTATGAAATACTATCCATCTCCTTATACTACTTAGGTACACCTTAAAAAGGCTCACACTTGGAATTTTCTCCCTTCTCACCCTTGTGCCCACTATGCTAGTTTTCACTAGTTGAAAGTAAGGCTATTGTTTGAAAACTTATAAGATATTTTAATAAAATAAATGACCATATGGATTTATATCAAGTCTAAAAATTTCTTCAAAACTTTATTTCATCTTTAAATTCTTCTTATATCCTATAAAAAACAAAAAATAGTCAAGAAAACCTTATTTTTCACCTAATCCATACAAGTCTATACAATAAAAAAGTGTGTAACAGAGATTGAGTGAGTATTATACAACTTAAAATATGTTTATTTATAAAAATATTCTATTAGGATAGCTATCCAACTCCATTTTCTCCATCAGGTCTTGGTTGAGGGTTTAGTAGGGTTTTAGGTAGTTTTTGGTCTTAAGTTTTATTCATAAATATTTGACATTTAACCTAACACTAAATGAAATAAAATTTATTCCAAGGTACCATAATAACACCTAAAAATTCCTATATTTCCCATTACAAACCTTAGAAAAGATATGAGCATTTGAAAACACCTCATCGAGTTTGTCCTTACTTTTCCTACATGCTTTTACTCTCTCCTAGATATAAGTGGATTTATTGTAAGTTACCATACATATAATTAGTTAAAAAATGTCCATAAACACCTTAATAACATACCTCATTAATATATATAGTCCACCAATAGCTAGAAATGAAGATGGACTCTCAATTGGTTCTAGGTCTCCTCAAGGTCTAATAGGTCTAATAGGCACCCTATTAGATTTGACTATTAGGAATGATATATCATAGGTAGGTTGGTTTATAATTTATTTTAACATCCCATTTAATCTTATGATACCATTTAATAACTCCCCAAGCACCCTTCTTCATCTTCTTATCTCATTCACCAACTAGACCTAGTGGAAACTTACCTAATTGGACTATATGTAAGGGGAGTTTTGGTCATAGAGAGAGATTTGATCTTGTTATAGTAATTATAATAAAATATTAACCTATATTCACCTCAAAAAATATTTCCATGATGTTACCAAATCTCCATATCAATTCTTTTGCTCATTTTGCCCTCACTAGCTCATTTTGCCAAAACTTGATTTTCATGGACTAACTGACCTTTGAGACAAAAAAATGAGGTATATAACTTATCCATTATTAAAATTGAATATTTATGGAGTTTTTAAAATTCATAATTATCATATTTACCAATTTTTTTCTTTATTCCATGGTTAAGGTGTCTAACCAACTCCAAATGCCCCAAAAAGACCTCTAAAAAACCTATTTTCTTGCATTTTCTTCAAACCCACCTAAGATTAACCCTTCCATGATAAAATCATGATTAAAATATTATTAAAAATTATTATCATATATAATTCATGATTATTAATCTTTAAACTCACCCTAAAATATTCCTTTTCCTTGGATTCCTCATACTTGCCTATTAAGCAAAGAGGTTTCCTAGCTCATTGTATGGACTATTGCCCCTTTGGCCAAGTAAGGAAAGAAGATGATCACCTTGGTAGGATTTTGGGCTTGTTTAAACAATATAATACCTATAATGATACATTATTCATTTATTATAACCTTATTTTATTCCCTAGATAAGTCTTCTCCTTTATCTCACCTTCATGTCCAAGATTGTAAGATGGTGGCTGTAAGTGCTTATTACTTCAACTAAGTTCAAACATGATGTGGAAAGATCCTAAATAAACTCATATAGGTGACCATGTATTAAATTTTACTATTATTCTATTTTTCAAGTCTTAATACACCATCCTAGCATCAACCTTCTAGGTCACTATCTATTGACTAAGACATTCTTATTTTTTGACCTGCCTGTAGGTGTATACTACATCATGAGACCTTGCTTATGATTTTTGGGAGAATGAATTACATCATTAAAACCATAATGAAATAATTCCTAATTATAATAAACACCTCAACTCTACCAAACACTTCAACTATAATTTGCTTTCAACTTGTTAAACTGTTGACTGAAACACTCTTAGTTTGACTATTGTAGGTGTAATGTGCATCATCTAGAGCTTATGTTTTGATGTGAAAGGTTACTTAAATACAATTTGAAGTCACACCATGTGTTTTAACCAATATAATTCCTTGGAAAAATTCAAAACATCATTGGGGTATCTAACCTAGGGTCATTATATCATACACTATTGGAATGATACACCCTTACCTATAGGCTTTATTGGGCTCCATCTGAGATGATCATAGAGCTTATAGACCTATTTAAACTCCCTCTAAGGTCACACAACACATATAATTATCATAGGTCCATTTATATGATATGGTCTATAAAATACACCTAATTATGTCTTAAGACCCTATACCACCATGCTTTAAGATATTCACAAAAGCTCTTTGGTCTTTATTTTGTCATTTTAGGGAAAACCTCTGTAAACCCAGTCTCTTGTCTTCTAACATGGTTCCACACTACTTGTATTTTAGACAACTTTCATGGATTTTCAAAGATTCCTCATCATATCAATATCCTCAAGAAGTGTCTATTTAACTCCATTTCTTGATGTAGTCTTTTTGTACCCTACTCAACCACCTATAGGTGGATGTTTTAATACACCACAATGAGCTATAAACTAAACAAAATGAAACTCCCCATGAAAGTGAAATTTTTATTCTTTAATTAAGCACAAAAATTCACCTATATCAATTATAAGAGGTTGGAAAACATATTTTACCCTTCCATACCTTAGTATGATGTTAGCAAGGCCCTATAGGTGGATGTTTGTCTATTTTATGCAGGCAAGACATTGAATTAGGTACGAACATGTTAGGGAATAGCTTCAAAACCTCTCAAATGATTTTTTAAACCTTAAATTAAGTGATATCCATCAAGGACACCTTGAAACTAGATTTAATACATCCTTTTCAACATGAAAGTCACTAGTATATACGTGGAATGGAGCAATTAGGAACATTAAATGACTGTTTGAGCATGGTGAATATGCTTAGAACCACATTTTCACCTTTTCCAAACATCTCAATGGGATATCTTCAACTTATGATTTCTTAGAAAATTGATACACTATGAATACAACTCCAAGAACAAGATGGAGAATCCCATACATGTGATTGCAACTGAAATTAGGCATGAAGTTGACAATGGAGGAAGACAAGCTTGTAAGCCACCCAAGACATGAGATGGTAGAACCAAAACATGAAATGAGGTGGTAACATGGAACATATACTTGTGTAATACCATTTACCAGCTATATAAGAATCTTATAGGAGAAAAACACTCAACAAACAAGAAGCACTTTAGTTGAAATTGCACATGGTGACACCCTCTTGCATTATGGACTAAGTTGCTCATAAAAAAATTATGAATGATGAAAATAAGATTGGATACCATATTAGAAGTAAGTAAACATACTATGGAGCCAACATCACCAATTATTTCATATGAATTTGACCAAAATAGAGTAAAACCTATAGGGTGCATGAAGCAACTACCAAAAAAGTATAGTCAACTTCATGAGGATGGTTCATGAAGCACAAGCCACCATTATTGAAAATATTTATATTTAAATTAATTTATTTGAGTTTATTATATTCTCCCAAAATTATTTGACTGGAAACATCTTCAACTATCTGTACTGAGCAAAAACTTGAAAGTCACTTCTCTATGTCTAGGAAATAAAGAAAGGTAAAAAATGGATTTGGTCTCAAAATGGAATTTAAAAAGTGAAAAAAATTTTAGAATTAGTTTTAATAGGATTAAGGGACCCTCAATTATCTTCTCCCATGTGACACACTTCCTCATGATCCATACAAGTGCCATTTTCTCCATTTTTTAGTTGGTTTCTACAATTTTAGTCAGAAAACCTACAATATTCTGATGTAAATGACATACATGATATTTATACTAACCAATTTTATGTTTTAAATTAAAATAGAACACCTAGGTACCTTTGGAGCCATGCTACTTGCATTTATGGCCCTTAAAAGCACATTTAATGACCCCAAAAGACAAATTGACTAATATGACTATGACTAAGGCTAGAATGACCATAAATGACATTATACAATATTTAATACACACAATTAAAATAGAATAAGTGTCTTAAAATCATTTGAAACCAAGATTTTACCTATGGGTGCCCTAATTTGACTTAAAAGTCAAATTTAGTCAACAAATTAGTGACTCATAGGGGTAGTATGCCAATTATACTAAGGACCAATAGCCTTATTCTATCAAGGGTCAAGGGAGTAAATGAATTATATAAGAAAATATTAAGGACTTTCCTAAAACTCACACAAAATATAGATACCACAAAAAACAAACACAAGATAAAGTAAGACAAAACAAACTCACACATGTGCATAAGCACTTAGGGAACACAAGGAAAATAATAAACTATGTACAAGGAGAGAGGAGAACATTAGTAAAAATGTTTGAGATATATCCCATTGATTCGGATATGAATATCCTTTCCATATAAATTTTAGAGTTAGAAATCATTGTGTTGCTTGCATAGGGTGATAACATAAGGGCCACTCTATAAAGCATCAAACTTTGTACATCTTCTAGGCTTAGCCCTATCTTCATCCGACTTTAGAGCAATGTCTCCCTATTTTAATCTATTTGGCATGGATTTATTATAAAATTATCTCTTTATTTGATCTTGGTGAGCTCTCATAGTTTGCATAGCTTGATCTCTTGTTTCCTCACGCCATCAACTCACATAACCTAACTTTCATGCTTTCATTTTCCATCAATTCTAGCTGATAAGTGAGATCTAAGGTTAATAGCTCAAGTGAAATAGGTAGTCTAGCTTCTCTCCCATAAACAAATGTGTATGGTGAGTTTCCAATGGATCTTTTTGGGATGATCCTATCAACCCAAAGATCTATCTTTAACTTGGAATGCCAAGTCCTTTGGTTCTCCTCCATTGTTCTCTTTATGATCTTGATTATATTCTTATTGGTGGATTCAGATAGTCCATTCCCTTATGGATAATAGTTGGAGGAATTAATAAGATAGATGCCATGTTTCAAAGGCCATTCACTTGTTTTCATCCCAAGGAAAGTCAATACATTGTCTAATATTATTATTGAAGGAGCTCCAAACCTTATCACTATGCCTTCATAAAAGTCTATAAATGAGCTTTCATTTACTTCCTTAAGATCTACAATGTCCATCCACTTTATAAAGTAATCTGTATCAATCAACACCCACTTATGTCCAACACTAGAAGGTGGGTTGATTAGGCTGATGAAATCCAAACCTTATTGCATAAAGTGTTAATCAACCTGAATTGGATAAAGAGGCAAGGTAGAAAGCTTTTGTTTACCATAAAAGAGAGAATTTTTTTGACACTTACCCAATCATGGGTGTCTTTAAATAAACTAGGCTAAAAACATCCAACCCTCATAATCTTAGTAGCTATGGTTCATAGAGCAAAGTGATCACTAGTTGGTCTATCATGAAACTCAAGCAATATTTCTCAATATGATATAATTCAACACACCTTAATAATACACTTTAGAAATCCTTCCTAAGAAACACTCCATAAAAAATTACATAAGGAATGGATTGTAATCTAAAGTACCTTCTTCTAGCTCTATCTAAGCCTTGTGGACACTCACCAATTTGAAGAAAATGGATCATATCTTGTGTCCAACTCCTCATTGATGAAAATGCAGCTATCATTGGATCATTACCAGTGCCAAAACAACCTCCTTTTATTACTTAAAATCTAAAGCAAGGTACTCACATAACCTCTTCCCTTTCACTAGCTTGGTTGTTTTGATTTTTACATCATAGTCCATCACTTTTGTGATCCAACCAGCCCTTTTTTCATTCAAGTCTCTGTTGAAAAGGAAATCTTTGACACTAGGATGAGGTACCAATATTTGAATCTTGTTGTTAGATAACATATTCCTAAACTCATTTATAATTCTAACAACTAAAAGTAATTGCTTCTCAACATAGGTGTATCTTACCTCATATCCCTCTAAACATTGACTAAAGAAGGCAATAGGCTGCTCCAAGTTTTCTTCATTTGATTGAGTAAGCATGGTAGAGATTACCTCCTCATTTCTATAGGTATAAAAGTTGAAATCCTTTAAGAAATTAGGACTTTCAAGAGTTGGAGCTTGGGCAATGGCTTGTTTAATCTCTTCAAAAGTTTACTTCCTTTTTCTAGTCTAAGTTAACACTTCATCCTTACTTATCATAGAGGTTAGAGGCTTGAATAAATTATAAAAATTAGGGATGAACCTCCTTATGAAATTAATTTTCCCAAAGAAACTTTACAAACCTTTCTTATGTTTGGGCAAAGCTAATGCCAAGACTGCATTCACCCTTTCAGGATCTATGGATAGGTCCTTCTTGGAGACATTGTGTCCTAAAATTTTACCTTCATGGACAACAAACACACACTTATATAGGTTAAGAGAGATTAAAAACTCTCTACATCTCTCAAAAATCTACCTAAGATGATTTAATTGATCCTTTACATCCTTAGAAAAACTATGACATCATCAAGATACACCAACATAATGTCATTTATTAATCCTTGAAAAGCCATATCCATTATAAATTAAAATGTAGCTCTAGCATTAGATAATCCATAATTTATTTTCATATAATAATATGTACCCCATTTAGAAGTAAAAGATGTCTTATATTGATCACTTTCCTTCACCAAAATTTGATTTTACCTGGAATACCCATCAAGGAGAGGAGACCTTTCACTACCTGCCACAACTTGTGAAATTTTCTCCATGGAAGGGAGAGGTTAATGGTCCTTCAATGAAACTCTATTAAAGTCCCTAAAATCAACACATAACCTGATTTTACCATTCTTATTCCTAACAAGGACTAAGTTTTCCAACCAAGATGAATGCTTAATACGAAAATGATTTTGGACTCAATCAACTTAGTGAGTTCCTTCTTCATGAGAGGCTCAATATTAGGATTGATTGGCCTTTTTCTTTGATTGATAGGATTAGCATTCTCATCTAGATCTATGTTATGTTAAGCTAAGTTTGGATAAAATCCCTTTAAATCACTATATTCCCATGCAAAGACATAAAAAAACTCCCTACCTAACTCAATGAAAGCCTATTTCTCTTCACTAGTAAATACCTTTCCAAGTGCAAGCAACTTATCCTTAAAGATTTTTAATTTTTCATAGTTTTCTTGATTAGTAGACATGCTTACCTTTTATTTATTCAACTAGTCATCATATTTGTAGATATTTTCAATTGTGACTAGGACTTTAGAGAGCTTATTTGACTTCAATTGTACAATCTACCCTCCATATTGTTGTTGTAGTTTGGACTAATTCTTGGAAGAAAAATTAGCTTCCTCTTGTATAAAAATTTATATTTATTGGTCATTATCAAACACTTGACAATTAGTGACATTATCCAGTATGGAAGGCCTTAAAATCACCTTAAGATGTGGTTAGTTCTTGTCCTCTCCTATCCCCTTTGGAACATCAAATTGAGCTCCAATTTTTGCCAACCTATGAGTATGTTTATTGTCATCTCTTGGGATAGATGTGATATTGAAGGCTTGAAAATACTCCAAAATATCCCACACTCTATGCTTATAGGACTTAAGCAAAGAGTTCTTAGCCACATTTTTTCCTCTTAATTGATTCACAATCAACCCACTATCACCATACACTTGTAACTCTTTTACATCTATTTTCCTAGACCACTCAAGGCCATAAATGAGGGCCTCATATTCTTACACATTAAAAGTTTAAGATAATTGAAATATGAAATTGGAATAGTACCTTTCCTTGGAAGGAGAAGCCAACATTGCTCCACCACCTACCCCAATCTTGTTACTTTATCCATCAAAGAATAACTACCATAAACCATCCATGTCTTCACTTAGCTTCATCAAATTTTGCATGAAAGATTCCTCCTCATGCATAAAATACACTCCAAGACCAGATTCATTTATTAATTTGTATGGATAATGCTCATAATGTTCATCTCCCCATTCATCTAAGTATACATTAGAAACTCCTTCAAGAGAAGATGTTAGAGATTAATCTATGTGAAGTTCCTCCTCATCAATAATGACATAATTTACATTTTCCACTTCAGGAATGTAAATATCTAAGTGATTGAAATGGATAGGATTCAATTCAATCTTTGCCTTAGTATGATACTTTGTCCTAAAAACCATATAAGACAAATTGGCTACCAAGTATCCACCTATCTTAGCTATAAACTCTCTTAATAAACAAAGAGCAAAGTATGGAGGTAAATATACCACAACCACATCATGAGGAATGGAAAAATTAAGACAATAATGTAAGATCAAGTTCAAATACTTGACTACTCCCAAGGTCTATGTTGGTGATCCATACAATTGTAAAACTCCTTTAACCATTGGCTCATACTTTAGGCCTAGTTTATCTGCTATACACTTGGGCATAACTGAAGTACTAAACCCACTATCTATGATATAATTTTATACTATGAAATAAACAATGATTAAGGATAGGTAAAAAGGAGGAGTTTTATCAGTCTTCTTTACTTGTCAATCAATGGGCTGAGTCCCATTCACCAAGACAATATTCTCATTCCTAGCTGATCCAACTTGCTTACCAAGTCCTTGAAATTATTTTTGAAGCATGTAATTTTTTCCAAGTACTTTTAATGAATCCCATAGTAAAATATTAATATGTAACTTCTTCATTTGGTCCATAATATTGATATAAGGATTTTTCACCTTGGAAGGTTCTTTGGAAGCACTAGTACCTTGTGGTGTAGCTTATGGAGGTGGGTGTGTAGGAACAGGCATTACATTCTAAAAATTCTAATTTTATTGTAATTTAGGAGTTGATTTATACCAAACCACCATTGGAGATGATATGGGAGTCAAAAAAATCCCCTGATTATCCCCTTTAATCTTTATAACAACCCTCTTCTTAGACCTACTGTTAGAGGACACACTAGCATTGACAATGCTTGAAATCCCCAAATGATTGATAGCACAAAACTCTCCCTCACAATGATTTATGAGAGTATAATAATATTGTGTTTATCCACTCTTCATTCCAATTTTCATTCTATTTTGCATTAGAATCTCAAAAGTAGAATCTTGAGATGCTTTATTTCATTGCATTGCCATGTCTTGACTAGGCATTTCATTGGAATATGCAACTTGGCCTTGATTTTGGTCATAGGAGGGATAACATGGTTGTTATTAAAAAAAGTTTTTTTGAGTGGGAATAATAGATTTGGAATAAGATGAAACATTAGTATTTTAACTTTGGTAAGGTCTAGCTTGAGTGATTTGATCTTGTCCTTGAGCATTGCCTTAAAAAGGAGGTCTATTTCCTTGTCCAAACTGATTATAGGGCTGATAATGTCTATAACTTTGATCTTGTTTCCTTTTTAGGGAAACCAATTCATTAGTGACACTTTGGATCAAACTTTTGAATTCATTAATCTCATTTTTAGGGGCAATGGAAGACCTTTCTTGACTAGGCAATGGAAGACCTTTCTTGACTAGGCAAAGGAGCCAAGGTAGGTAATGCAACTTGACTTAGAGGTTGTAAATTCGGGAACAATGGCATTGGTGGCCTAGGAGAAATCTTACCTACTTGAAAAAGACATGTATCAGAATTTATGGCTATATCATAGGCAAAAAGTAGTGTATTCCCACCCATGGATTGGATCATTATGGCTACATCACTATTCAATGCTTTTAAATAGTACAAGAAGGCATAATTTGGAGTAGGTCTCACAAGGGCTAGAATATATCCCATGTCTTTTGAAATATAATATTAAAATATTGAATAAACTCTTGTGGTACCCTCTTGATAGTGGTCAATTACTTTGCTAGTGATAGATGATCACTCTTCTCTCCAAACCTATTAGTTAATATATCTCTTAGTTTAACCCATGAACCAATAGAATTTTTAGGTTGACTCCCATACCAATCCAAAGATTTTATTTTGAAAGACAATGCCAATAACCTAATATCCACATTATCTTGAATGAAATTATGGATATTTCAAATTTTTTCTATGTTTTTAGTGTGTTTAATGGTAGTAATAGAACCTTCTTCACTAAAAGATAGAACACTCTTAAGGGTTACTCTCAGAATTTACTCATATTGGGCAAGATTCAAAGGAGATGATCTGATAAAGGATATAAAATGTTAGTTCTTAGCCATCTTGGAATGTAGGCTATGGATATTAGAGGTTAAACTTAGTAATAACCTAAACTTATTAAACACTAACTGTCTTGAATAAGGATGAGTATTCACAAACCTAAACCTTTTGAAAGAATACAAAGGCAAATGCACAAACTCAAAGGGTATACCCTTAGCAGTAGACCTAGTGGTCACCTTTGGCATGGAAATTAGGGACTGATCAGAAACCAAAGAGTTGAAAACTTTAATGGAGTCACCAGGTATTGAATGTAGATGATCTTATAACTACAACTATGCCCAATACCAACACCAATCTTAGATAATATTATAGGACTTAGAGTCCCACCAGGCATGCCAAAAACTGTTATCAGTTGGATTTTCAACCCTTGAGGAGATGCATAGCTCTCCTCATCTAATTTTCACAATGTAAACATCTCTCTTGATGTCAATGACAATTTTTTGAGATGAATCTCTATAAGGGTTAGTTCCCTTGATGCACTCTTTGAAGTAATTTATTACCTATCAACTTTGGATGAAAAGGGTATAGAAAATAACTAATAAAAATAAAAGGTGATGCACCAATATTTAATTTAATCCAATTGAATAAAATTATACTACATAGAGATAAATAAAGTTTCCTTCACTCAAGATTCACAACTCAAGATGGATTGTCACATCAATATTTCATAAGCTAGGTTCAAGATGTATTTAAATGCTTAGGAGGGTAATGGGTTATTCCTTTGGGGAATATAGTCATAAACCAATTCTAAAATACACATAAAATTAAGATAAAACACTAAAAATAACCTATTATAATTAATCTTTTGTACAATGGGTAACAATCAAGGATAACATGCTAGAAAAGATCATCTTCTACTAGACAAGACTAACAAGATTGCATCAACACTAAATTGTACATCATGTAATTAGGAAAATTCACTTGTTTTATTTATTCAAGATATATTCAAGTAAAAAATTGGATAGGGTTTCACCATCAACCAATGGAGGCTCTTCAAAAGAGCTAAAAGAGTCCATATTTATAGCCTTTGAGAGAAGATCAAGACAAGGGAAGTCCAAAAGTTACTTGAACACTCATAAATCTAATAAAATAGGTTAAAATTTCATGAAAAAGAGGTATGGAACAAACCATGTAATTTTAGGAGGACCAACTATCCATACAATTCATGAAACTAATGAAAAGTGGCATAAAATTCCCAGTTTTGGCTCAAAAAATTGCCTTCATAATTTGAACCTATTTGAACATCCCACCATAGACTAGGGATAGGTATGATGATTGGTATAAGAGGGAAGGCCTTCAAGAATGCATCTTCATGCGTTGGTTTCATTCCTACTCATCTAGAAAATCCTGGAAGGAAGCCATCATTGTCTGCAGTCTAAAAACTTCTCCTTTCTATCACCCCTCACACTTGGACTCAATATTGCCTTCAATTTTCCATGCAAATACCTGGGATGGAGTTAATGACACTTGGAAATACTATCCATGTCCTTATACTACTTAGGTACACCTTAAAAAGTCTCACACTTGGAGTTTTCACCCTTCTACTCTTGTGCCCACTATGCCAATTTTGATTGGCTAAAAGGAAGATTATTACCATAGGGAGTTAGAGCAAGTATATAAATTTCTCCCAAACTTTATTTCATCTTTAAATTCTTATTATAGCCTTCAAAACATATAAAATGGTCAATAAAACCTTGTATTTCACCTCATCCATACAAGTTTGTATATAAAAAAAGTTTGTAAGGGATCCTGAGTGAGTCCTCCACAACTTCCAATATGTTTCATTAGAAAACTATGCCATTAAGATAGTTATCCAACTCAATTTTATCCATCGGGTCTTGGTTGAGGGTCTAATAGGGTTTTAGGTAGTTTTTGGCCTTAATATTTTTTCATAAATATTTAAAATTTAACCTAAAAATAAATTACATAAAAATGATGCCAAATGAACTTGATAAAACATCCAAATTCCTTTGGTTCCCATGCAAAACCTTAGAAAAGATATGAACATTTGAAAACACCTCATCGAGCTTGTCCTTAATTTTCCTACATGCTTGTACTCCCTCCTAGATAGAAATAGATTTATTTTAAGTTAACCTACATAATATAAGTTAAAAAATGTCAATATACACCTTCCTAACATACCTCAATCATCTGGATAGTCCACCAAGAGCTAGAAATGAAGATGGACCCCCAATTGGTTCTAGGTTTCCTCAAGGCCTACTAGGTCTAATAGGCACCCCGTTAGATTTGGATTGTAGGAATGATATCTCATATGTATGTTTGTTTATCATGAATTTTCACATCCCATTTTATCTTACAATAATATTTCATAACTCCCCAAGCACCCTTCTTCATCTTTTTATCTCATTCACCAGTTAGACCTAGTGGAAACTTGCCTAATTGGACTATCTGTAAGGGGAATTTTGGTCATAGAGAGATATCTAATCCTAGTATAATAATTTTTAACACACATTCACATTTATTCACCTAAAAACATGTTTCCATGAGGTTCTCAAATCTCCATATCAAGTCTTTTGCTCATTTTACCCTCACTAGCTCATTTTGCCAAAACCTAATTTTCATGGACTAGCTGACCTCTGAGAGAAAATAGTGAGGTATATCCATTATCCATTAGGAAAAGTGAATATATAGGGAGATTTAAAAATTAATAATTATCATCTGTACCAAATGGTTTTTATTTATTCTATGGTTAGGTGTCTATCCAACCCCAAATGCCCCAAAAAGACCTCTAAAAAGCTTGCTTTCCTACATTTTCCTCAAATCCACCTAAGAGTAACCATTACATGCTAAAATAATGATTTAAAGATTATTAAAAATTCTTATAATATAAAATTAATGCTTATGAATCTTTTAACTCACCCCAAATCATTCCTTTTCCTTGGATTCCTCATACTTGCCTATTAAGCAAAGAGGTTTCCTAGCTCATTGTACGAACTGTTACCCCTTTGGCCAAGTAGGGAAAGAATATGATCACCTTGGTAGGATGATATGATTTTTTAAACACTATAATAACTATAATGATCCATTATTCATTTATTGTAACCTTATTCTATTCCCTATACAAGTTTGCTCCTTTACCTCACCTTCATGTCCAAGACTGTAACATGGTGGTTATAAGTGCTTATTACTTCAACTAAGATCAAACATGATGTGGAAATATCCTAAATAACCCATATAGGTTAACATGTATGTAATTTCACTAGTATTATCTTTTTAAAGTCTTAATACACCATCCTAACATTAACCTTCTAGGTCACTATCTATTGACTGAGACATTCCTTTTTTTTGGGACCTACTTGTAGGTGTAAACTACATCATGAGACCTTTATTAAGATCTTTGGGATAATAAATTACATCATTAAAACCATAATGAAAGAATTACAAATTATACTAAACACCTTAACTCTACCAAACACTTCAACTAGAACTTGCTTTTAACTTGGTGAACTATTGAATGAGACACTCTTAGTTTGAATACTGTAAGTGTAATTTGCATCATCTGGAGCTTAGGCTATGATGTGAAAGGTTCCTTGAATCAAAATTTAAGTAACACCATATGTTTTAACCAATATCCTTACTTATAAATCTTAAAAACACCTTTGGGATATCTAACCTAAGGTCATTGTCTCATACCCTATTGGACTGATACAACCTTGCCTATAGGTTTTATTGGGATCCATCTGAGATGATCATAGTGATTATAGACCTATTTAAAATACATTTTAGGTCACAAAACACCTATAATTATCATAGGTCTATTTATATGTTTTTTGTAAGCTCAAACTATACTCTCTTTGGGTTAAGACACCTCTATCCTTAAAACTCTATTGTAGTTGTGTGTTCTCCATATAGGGGACACCTATAGATAATCATGGGGGTGTATAGGACCTTTTATTTCCATTTTTGATGACTTGAATTTAATTTTACCTCATATAATTAGTTTAAAACCATTATTCATAACAATTTTCTCAATTCTTCTCCGTTAAAGTGACAAAAGGTCATTTACTCCTACATGCATGTAGATATTACTGAAGTATTTCAGTGTGTTTTAGGGCATGTTTGAGGTCTCAAATAATATGCCTTCCCTCACTGTCTGACCTTCATAGTTGTCATGGGTATATTATATGCTAGGGGATATAATTTAAACCTAATTATATGTCTTAAGACCCTATACTACCATGATTTAAGATAATCATAAAAGCTCTTTGGTCTATATTTTGCATTTTAGGGAAAACCTCCCTAAACCTAGTCTCTTATCTTCCAACATGTTTCCACACTCCTTGAATTTTAAAAACCTTTCATGGATTTTAAAATCTTACTCATCATATAAATATCCTCAAGAAGTGTCTAGTTATCTCCATTTCTTCATGTAGGCTTTTGGTACCCTGCTCAGTCACCTATAGGTAGATGTTTTGATACACCACAATGAGCTAGAAAATAAACAACATGAAACTCTCCATGCAAGTGAAATTTGTATGATTCCATTAATCATTAAAATTCAACTATATCAATTCTAAGAGGATGGAAAACATATTTTACCCTTCCATACCTTAGTATGACATCAACAAGGCCCAAGAGGTGGATGTTTGGCTATTTTATGTAGGCAAGACATTGAACTAGGTAAGAACATGTTAGGAAATAGCTTCAAAACCTATCAAATGAATTTTTCAACTTTAATTAAGTGATATACATCAAGGACACCTTGAAAATAGGTCTAATACACCCTTTTCAACATGAAAATTACTAGCATATACATGGAATGGAACAATCAGGAACATCAAATGACTATTTGAGCATGGTGAATATGTTTGGGACCACATTTTCACCTTTTAAAAACATATCAATGGGATCTCTTACAATTTTTATTTCTTATAAAATTGGTACACTATGAATGCAACTCTAGGAACAAGATGGAAATGCCCATACATGTGATTGTAACTAGAATTAGGCATGAAGTTGATAATGGAGGAAGACAAGCTTGTAAGCTACCCAAGACATGAGATGGTAGAACCAAAACATGGAAGGAGGTGGTCACATGATCTATATAATTTTATAATACTTTTAAAAATCTATATTATACTCTTATAGGAGAAAAAACTCAGTAAATAAGAAACACTTGAGCTAAAACTACACATGGTGACACCCTCTTGTATCATGGACTAACTTGCTCATCCAAAAATTTTGAAATATGAAAATAAGAATTGAGACTATCTTATAAATAATTAAACATCATATTTAACCAACATCACTAATTGGTTTGTATGGATTTGACCTAAATAGAGCAAAACCTATAGGGTGCATGAAATAACTACCAAAAAAATATAGTCAACTTCATGAGGATGGTTCATGAATCACAAGCCACCATTATTCAAAATATTTATATGGAAATTAAGGTATATTAGTTTAATATAATCTCTCAAAATCATTTGACTTGAAACATTTTTAGTTATTCGTACTGAGAAAAAACCTAAAAGTCACTTTTGTGTGTCTAAGAAACCAAGAAAGGTGTACAATGGTTTTGGACTCAAAATCATATTTACAAATTAAAAAACATTAAGATGAGTTTTAATAGGATTAATATACCCTCCATGATCTTCTCCCATATGGCACACTTCCCCATGATCCATACAAGTGGCATTTTCTCCCTTTTTAGTTGTTTTCTACAATTTGAGTTAGACAACCTACAATATTCTAATGTAACTAACATCCTTGATATTTATACTAACCTATTGGAAATTTTAAACTAAAATAGGATACATAAGAACCTTGGTAACCATGCCACTTGCATTTATGACCCTTAAAAGCACATTTAATGACCCTACAAGACAAATTGACTAATGTGACTATGACTAAGGCTAGGATGACCCTAAATGACATCAAAAAATATGTAAAACACCCCATGAAAATATAGTAGGCATCATAAAATTATTTAAAACCAATTTTTTACCTAGGGGTGCCCCAATTTGACCTAAAAGTCAAATTTGGCCAACAAAAGCTAAAGATATCTATAAATACAAGTCTATTTAACTTCTATTCACTAGATGGAAAATATATGCAAAATCCTATTCAAACAAAAGATAATTTTAACAAAATTAAGGTATTTTAAATCCATTCTTACCTAATTTTACATACTACCATATACAATAGCCCTAAGCCAATATTTTAAAGATTTAAAATCTCAAGCACACTCAAGGCATTTAAGACCACTCTCATTCTAGCATTCATTTGTACTTGCACCAAACATTAGGTTGGAAAAATACATCAAACTTGATCCATCCTTAGAGTATTGGTGAGCATGCAACTCTCTTCACAATGAGGTGTTGAGGATGTCTAGCCTATCCTACAAATGAACACACATTTTTAGCTCATGCCATACATGTAAGGAGGATTAAGGTTTGCACACTAAATCAGGTTTTTTATGCACAACATAGAGTTTTATATTTTGTGTGTGCAAGAATAGGACCTAGAAACATAGGCACAATTGCTTCCATAAAATAGGAATAATCCTAAAAAGAGGACACTATCACTACTTGGAGGATACTACAATAGTATGGTGATACTATCTAAGTGGGGTATTACTATCCTATGAACAAATAAATTATAGGACCTTGTTGATGACACTCAAAACTAAAAACCTAGTTTTTAGAACCTAGATCATTTGTGATAGTCACTTTCTAGATAAGTCTATATTTATGCATATTAGTTACTATTTTTAGAATGTCAAAAAAGGTTTAAAATCCATAACAAATCAGTGATTAATTATTGCATAATATTTACATAGTAAAAACCTAAAAGGTTAAATCATTTGGTGAATCTAACTTACATTGAATATTAATTCAAACCCTAGATTGCATTAATCCAAATTTTTGTGCAATAATTCAGAAAATGCATACATCTAATTTTCTAATTTTTTTAGATAATCTAGATAATTAAATCAATCTCACATTAGGGTTTCATTTATTTAAATCTAATTTATTTTTTTCAAAAAAACCCTAGTTTAACCAAACCTTAATCCTAGACACACTTAGGGTTTATACTCAAATTTTAGATCCATACACATTCTGATTTGTAGTTTATATAGTCATGATCATAATTATAGAATAAATTAATCACTTTTTGTTACAAATTCTAATACTTTGATTTGCATGCTTGTTCCCTTTAATTTAGAATGAACTTAGAAAAGACATAAACACATGTATAGATGATGCTTTGTATCAATTGAAATATATGTCATATTTCATAGAATGTTATCTTTATCCTATGTAGACTTCCATTAACAAGCAAACACATACACACATAGAGGATTTAGCACATAAGCTAACAACTATGTTTCAAGTTTCAATGTTATATATTATGCACCAAAAAGAATCTCTTTTTCCTCCTCATCTCCATGAGGGTGATAGACACTTTCCATCTAACCAGGTCCATGTTATCATTCCTTCATGAGATGAAGAAGCCTATACCAATGTCATTACTCCCCACAATCAGCCTATTCAAACCTCTTCCCTACAAGGTATGTGCCTACATGTTTAATCATAAACATCTAGGGTTTGAACTTGTGAGACTCTACATGATAAAATTATTAGTATGATAAATATAATTGCATGTTTAAAAAATCAAAATCATCTATTACATGAAAATATTACAACATTGGAAAATCAATTTGTAAGACAAAGGCCTCCAGGGCACAATAGTGTAAATCATGTATATATATCTTCACTTAATCAATTTATGGTAAATAATTTTACATATCAAAACATGAAATCATAATAAAGTGCATATACAATTAGTGATTCAAAAAAAAATCAAAAATAAAATAAGATTTCAAGTGAGGTACTAAGGGAAATGATTAAAGATAAGTTGATCAGCTTAAACCCTCTACACCTAATGAGGAGATCCAAATATTTTTTTGCATATCATAGAATGCATGGGAACCATACTGATTCATGTTTAGCATTAAAAATTAAAGTATAATAGATTATGGATATAGATGACTCACACAATGATACTTCATCCACACAACATACAATGACACATATACCAATTCAAAAAGGGTCAAATTTATAAATAATATAAAAATGGTTACCAAAGCATAACTCAGAATGACATAAGGTTTAAAAAACACAATTAGATCAATAAAAAATACAACAAGCTCAAATAAATCAAGTAAATATACCTCTCCAAAATGAGGCTCAACATTCAATATGGTATAATTTTGGTCAAAAGTATCGACAACAGTTTGATTATCATGGTCAAGGTTTGGGCAAGCAAGCCCAAAACATCACTTATCCTATTCTAGAAGATGATAATATTGGTTAATAGAGTTTGGGATTTATTGAACATCATAAGGCAAATCATTCATAGATAGATTTTATCAATGCAAAACATTTATATATACAAGACATGTTACAAGAAGAGTAAGAACTTAAGTTGCAAAGTCAAAATCATGCTCAATAAACAATTATTCTCAAAAAAGGTTTTATAGAAAAAGAGCCTCCACATCACCATATGTATATAATACACACAGTTTCAAAAGGCAAAATCATAATCAACATGCCAAAGCATAATTTAGAAAAGTCCACTCCATAGTATAAGGCAATTCCCTATAGTATCTTAGGTTATCATGATTCTAATGTTGAACAATATTATGATTTAGATGATGACCAATGCTCAGATTCCTATTGCAACAATGTTAAACTACAATATAACATTCACACAACATTCAAAACCATAATTACCTTATTTGACATAGGCCACAATGATAGTGAGTCTCCCATGAGACTTATTGGTTAGTATGGTTCCTAATTCTTGTACATACTTCCTTCTCTCTTGCTCCTTGTACATAGTTTATTTTCACTTACTTGTACATAGTTTATATCTAAAAAACAAAAAAGTAATATAACATGTCAAACTACAAAAACATGCAAATATTACTCAATTTTTTTTTATAGATTGTATACATTATTATGTTTACACTTTGTAATGTACCTAGATAGGGAATAAATAGTAGCATGCAATTATCCCATATGCACTAGACTAAGGAGATGGTTAGGCAGGAAATAGTATAAATAAAGGGGTAAGTGAGGTTATTAGGCATGAAGAAGAAGAATTTACATTAGATCTTACTCTAATAAGAGGCTACCCCTTTGAAGATGCCTGTGATCAGAGTTATTCCTTCCTCAAAAGGAATGTGGTGTTTATAATGTGAGTGTTTTAGCTATTTAAGGTTAATATATGAGTTGTTCTAGTTATTTAGAGAAGTAGGTCTTTAACATTGGTATCATAGCACTTTATCAAGCCACTAGAATTTTGTCCATTGTAAGAAAAAATTGAGTTCATGAGTTTGTAGCTGTCATGACCCTATTATCTAGATCTAGATATTGACCCTGGTTCATCTTATTTCAAAATAGCTGAGATTTTTTTCTCTCACTCAGCTTGCATCTAGTTTAACACTCATCATTTCCTCAAGATCACATTCATTGGCATCACCTAGATTAGGTGTGCTCATTTACACATTCATTATGGAAATATTTAGATATGCATACACTACATACTCCACCTTAACACTGGTGTGCTTAGATCTCAGTATCTCTCCCTTTTCCATCATGGAGGGATTTGTATTGACTTAGTGTCTTCCATCACTCTTCTCTTGATAGATGTGAGGGACAGTGTGATCCATCTCCATAAGCTCCACACCTTACACAACATATGAAATCAACTCACACCTATAGACCCACCATTTACATCCATAGTTTGGGTTATTTGCATCATTAGGTTCAATGTTATCTAGTAACATAACTAGTCTTGGGTTTCCATCTACACTCAAGCTTCCTCATCTTGCTTTGATAGTTTGGTCTTTGTGATATCTCAAATTTAGCACTTTGCATAATTTTTTTTAGAAATTGTACTCAATCATCTCTCCACCTAGTCAAATCACCCATGGTTGGCACATCTCTATGACTTCACCCATTGATCTAGATGGGCATGAGATCTTGATGCCACAATAGGAATCTAGTTTTTGCAAATTCTAGTTTTGGAAGTGCTTACTCGACCCACCAATCTTCAAGTGGCTATAGTACATCCTCAAGTGGATTGCATCAAATTATTCTAAAAAATCACTTTTTCCATACCAACCATGGGTTTCTCCATAACAACCATGGATTTTTTTACTACCCTTTGTGGTTTTAAAATGTTATGAGAAAATAACATTCATGTCTAGTTTTAGATTTTAGGTTTAGGTTTCCTTTTTTTATTTTAGATTTTTTTATTTAAAGTTTTTATAATAAATTATTTATACATGTAATTATGTGGTATATAGTATTTAGGTTTTTATTTGCTTAGGTTTATCAATCCCTCTTAAATCTTCTTTTAAGGTGTCATGTTAAAATAGTAAAAAGTAGATGTTGGTATCATTATATGTCTATTAGGTTAATATCAAGTGTCATAAGTAGTGGAAGTTCCTATGTGTGTATTTTTGTCCATGTTTATGTTGCATTAGTCTCAAAATCATTTTAGGTTATTTTACATTTATTCCATCATTATTTTTAAATAGCCTATGTTATTTACTAGAGATATTCTAATCTTTAGTTGTATGTTTTTAGTTTTTAATCGTCTATTAAATTTTAAGTCATTGTTCATTATATTTGTCACGTAGTCATCTTATCAGTGTCAAAAAATATAAAATAAAAAAAATTAGTCATTTTGTAAAGGACATATTTGCGGTTGAAGCCACATCCTCTCCATCACTTTAACTTCTGGTTCTCATGGGGTTTCCCATTGATGCATTGACTAAGCTTCAACAAACCAGCACAGTATGAGAATATTAGACTAAGTTCAAGACATTAACCAATGGCACCTCTACTACATTCTTTATTCATTGCTTCATCAATAGACTTCAAGATGTGATTTGAACAGAGGTTAAAATATGGTACCCTCAAACAATGATGGAAGTGACGGGCTTAGCCAAGCTCACTAAATACCACCTCAACTAGTAACATCTCAAAACAACACTCCTTCAGATTGATAAAGCAATAGAGAAAGCACCATAAGTACCTGAGCACTCCTCCAATAAATTGATTTAGGGAACCACCATGCTTGAGCAGACCCCAAATGAGCCCAAGCTGACAATCATAGATCCCAAGCAAGGAATTGAGGCTCCTCCATCACTTTAACTTCTAGTTATCATGGGGTTTCCCATTAATGCATTGACTAAGCTTCAAAAAACTAGCACAGTATGAGAATATTAGACTAAGTTTAAGACATTAACCAATGGCACCTCTACTACATTCTTTATTCATTACTTCATCAATGAACTTCAAGATGTGATTCAAACAGAGGTTACATACGGTACCCTCAAACAATGATGGAAGTGATGGGCTTATCCAAGCTCACTGAATACCACCTCAACTAGTAACATCTCCAAACAACACTCCTTTAGATTGATAAAGCACTAGAGCAAGCACCATAAGTACCTGAGCACTCCTCCAATAAATTGATTTAGGGAACCACCATGCTCGATCAGACCCCAGATGAGCCCAAGCTGACAATTATAGATCCCAAGAAAGGAATTGAGACTCCACCTCCCTCAAGAATTAATGCTAAGGGGGATGACATAGCCCCTTAGTTAGTTCACATGGATAACTATTTTGTGCACCCCTATTCTAGATTTGAGGTGATTATCATCGAGATTCAACTTTCATTGCTCAACTCTCACTCCCAATTTCTAGTTGTAGTTAGTCCATGTATTCATCTTTATGCACATCCACCTCCTATTTTAGTGATTATGCTCTCCTTATTATTGTACATGATCCTATCACAACACAAACAAAAGAAGTGGAATTAGAAATGCATGTATGGTAGAGCTTCCATCTGGTCTTCAACTTATTTTTGGTTTGGATTTCATTTGGCCCTCCTCCTATTTCTTATCATGTTTTGAGGGAGAAACATATTTAAGGGAGATGGAATGTAATGTACCTAGATAGGGAATAAATAGTAGAAATAGTAGCATGTAATAGTCCCACATGCATTAGACTAAGGAGATGGGTAGGTAGGAAATAGTATAAATAAAGGGGAAAGTGAGGTTATTAGGCATAAAGAATAAGCATTTGCATTAGAGCTTGCTCTAATAGGAGGTTTCCCCCTTGAAGAGGTCTGTAATTGGAGTTATTCCTTCCTCAAAAGGAATGTGGTGTTTGTAATGTTAGTGTTTTAGCTTGTTTAATATTAATATATGAGTTGTTCTAGTTATTTAGAGAAGCAAGTATCTGACACATTTATAATAGTTTCTAGATAATATATATTGCTAGCTATCTTAGTATAACTAATTTTATCATATATATAGATGATTCACTTTTTCTTTTTGAGTGATTATAGATTACATACAGGACCCTAGTCTATTACATTGATCCAAACTTAATATCATTTACCCACTGGGGGAATATACACTAGTCTAGGTTTATTCATTTGATACATCCACTCATTCAGGGACATCTCCTACACAATTGTTACTACCAGGTTATATCCTTACATACTATACATTATATTTTACACATTGATACATATTGATATTAATCATTGATACTCATTACTTAATTTTTTTTTCAACTATCACTAGTTAGGCTCAATATATGTATATCCTAACATTACGTAGATTTTCACTACATAATTATACATGCTTTCATTTTTGGTTTTCCTAGATTAGACTTGATAGTGTTTCCTATGCTTTTTTCATCTTCGATGGCATTTAAATATGCCATTGATCTTTGAATCTATGCCACTTATATGTTTGAATGCCTTGGACATGTGACCATGTACCTTGTGTGATTTCTTGAATGTATATGCAAAAATTTGAACATGTCCTTCCTTATGGATCTAAGCCAAATTGTTTATTGCTTACATATGTGGATATTTACACATGTCCTTATATGTATTCATTCTCAAAATTAGTGACATGTGCCCATGTCCCTTGTATTATGGCACCTTGGCTTAATTTTTAATGCCTCATGTGTTTTTTATGTATGATTTCATGTATGCATATTCACCATGACACTTGTCTTTGCTTGTTACACACAACAGTGTTTGATGCCATGAGGGACCTCATCCATCTACCCTTCTTACTTGGGTGTCATGATAGACATCATGCCCCATCTCCCTAGGTAGTTACTCATATTTGATGTTATACACATTGATTACATATATATTGACACCCTTGTACACTACTAGATTACAACATACATCTTACATTACCTACTCATGCTCAAATACTTTTACATTTTGATGTTATGTTTGCATATTGTATTGGAATATCATATATATGCTTTGGCTAACACATTTTATAGAGCTACTTATTTTGAGGATATTTCTTATAAAGTTTCCACAAACACCCTAAAAGAGGGGGAACTCATAGGTTTTTTCATAGAGATTAGGATCCTACATTGCTACTCACAGATAAATTTTAGCACATAGGCCCAATTTTAGAAATTAGACATAGGGCAGACATAGAAAAATAGAGACTCAAAAATTATTTTAGATCACCCAAATTTTAGACTAGACATACATTAGCACACATATTGAGACACTATAACCATAGGGCACTACTTCCCATTATAGGGCACTACCATCCAACATCCCTAACTTTAGGGTACTCTAGATTAGCTAGAATAATACACCAAATACATTACAAATTTGCATATATACAATCACAAATTTTATAGTTATGTTCATATTTTGATTAGATACACTCATTTAAACTTCGATTCATAATAGATAATCAAATTTAAGGGCATCATGCATGACATGATCACTTTCACATTTAATTCAGATAGATAGATTCAATTATTACATACTCATTTCAAAATCAATATACTCAGATATCAGATTAGGGACATGTGTGTGGCACATAGTTTCCATATACTCAATTACACATAGGTTGATTAGATGGAATGGAAAGATCCACATCATTCTCTACATTATATACCCTTCTTCTCATATTCCATGTTGTCACCAGATTCATACCTTACTCTATCTACAGTGGTTGGCATTTTCAAGTGGCCGTGGAACCAACATACACAGTTAGATATACCTAATTATATAATTTCATCACTTCACATAGTTCATTTAAAAATGTATCTACTTCATATGGGTGGACAATGATGGAGTCATGACATTATTGAGTTCTTGTACCAGCCACATGAGAGGGTTAGACACACTTATAGTCTTATCCAAGTTATTCACATATCAATATCCATTGAATAAGGTGGGAAATGATGGATTCAAAACTAGATTGATTTCTTGAGCCACCCATATGAGGATTGAGAAAGCTATCAACTCAGTCCAAGATATTTACACACAAAGGTTGTCACTAGGTTCATGTATTAGTTTGCATAACCAATGATGTGTATTCATTCCTTTCCTCTCTCTTTACTCAACTTTACTTAGTTACTATAATTTAAACATAGTCTTTTACTTTTTATCATCTCTTAAGTAAGGATTGATTTTTGCATGTTTCATTGTAGGTCATTACTTTAGATCATGTTTCATATATATAGACCCATATTTGCATACTTAGAGTTAGATACATGGGTTTCAATTCTAAGGTAAGTATATGTAGGCTTATTTTTCCTTTATACTATTCATTTCACTTTTATACATTTATAGCATAAAGTGGGGTAAATGTAATCACCTAGAAGTGGTATTTGGATGCTAAGTGTGTTGCTTGAGTTAAACTATTCCTAAACCTATTTTAGAGCCTTTAACACACTTTTATAGCCATTGTGTAGACCATAGATATCTACAATCAGCTCAAACATAGTCTAAGAATAGCTCTCCCAGATCCCAACCTAGTTTGTCTAATAGTTTCCTAGGTGGACATTAACACAACATTTAGGACACTACAACTACATGGTGCTAGTGTCCCCAACTAGGCACTATTATCCCTTGCCCTAAATCTCATGAATAGACAATTTTCCAAATGTGTGCCCATCCTAAGTTTGTCCTAAGTATATTTTATTATATCTACAAACTACATATCTCTATAAATACAAGTCTATTTGACCTCTATTTACTAGATGGAAAATAGATGCAAAATCCCATTCAAACAAAAGACAAGTTGATTAAAATCAAGGTATTTAATCCTTATTCTACCCTAATTCTACATACTACCATCTACAAAATCCTTAATCCAAAATTTTAAAGATATAAAAATCTCAAGCACACAAGGCATTCAAGACCACTCTCATTCTAATATTCACTTGCACTTACACCAAGTAATAGGTGGGAAAACTACATCAAGATTGATCCCTCCTCATAGTATTGGTATGAAAGAAACTCTCTTCATATTGGGGTGTTGAGGATATATAGCCTATCCTAATAAAAAACACATAATTTTAGATCATGCCATACTTACAAGGAGGATTAGGGTTTACACACTAAATTAGGTTTTCTAGGCACACACAATTTTGAAGTGATCAAGAACAAGACCTAAAAACATAGGCATAGGTACTACCATAAAATAGAAAAAATCTTGCAAAGAGGACACTATCACCACTTTGGAGACAATATAGAAGTATGTTGCTACTATTTAGGTGGGGTGCTACTATCTAGCGAACAAATAGATCTCGGGACCCTATTGATGACACTCAAAACTATCTAGAACCTAGTTTTTAGAACCCAAACCATCCTTGATAGTCACTTTATATATAAGTTTATATTAATACATATTAATTAATATTTTTATAAAATCATAGAATGTCAAAATCCATAACAAATCAATGCTTAATTATCGCATATTATTTAAATTTGTTAGACATCTTATCCCTTTAATCTAAAAATAGGATTTACATAGGAAAACTCTAAAAGGTTAAATTAAATATAATAAGATGATTTATCTAGATGCATATATCTAGGTTTATGACAATATTGACCACCTATTTTGACCTATCAAAAGACCATTTTTATTTTTTTATATATTTATTCTATGAGAAGACATGAAGTAATTCTCTACAGTACAAGATTTGGTACTTTCAGTAGTTCCCTAATAAGGTCAAGTCACCTTGTGAATTAGGGTATCCCCTTGATTTTTATTTCAATATGGGTATGTTTATGTTTAAGGCCACTATATTGACCTATGATACCATTTTTATAATTTTTAGATCACTATTTTGATGCCTTTTACTTGTTTTTGAACATGTTTTCCACAATATGTACAAGTCCATTCCATTGGTTTACAAATTAGTCTTGGCTATGTTGTGATGGCACCCAAATAATTTGGATTTGGATAATTTTGTGTTATATGGATTGAAGACAATGAGGTACATAGGAGATGAGGATAACATTGATGGGGAAGTGTAGACACGTAAATAAAAATTTAAGATAAAACAATGCACTTGTGACCACTCTTTTTACACACTTATCTCATGACTTATTCTAGGACCTTTTGACCACTTTATTGCCCCTTTTTTAAAAATAACCATTCATATAATCAAATATATGACCCAAAATTTATTCATCTAGACCACTCAATAACTTAAGCTCACCATCAGAATAAACCATACCTATAACTTAATATTTATTTTCCTTAGGAAAATAATTCCCCATATATAAAATAGTGCACCCTACTATTATCCATATTACTAGCAATGTCCTCCCACCAATTAATGACTAATTTATAAAATTCAAAAGTCACTAGAGGGCCAACCCATAAATTTAGAAATATTCATCTAATGGAATTCAAAAAATAGAAATATAAATCCACATTTCAAACCATTTTTCATAGAGAGAGGCTTACATATTGAAAATCACTAGAATTCTAATTGTACATTGAGATAAAATTCCCTATTTCTCCCAATTCTAATTACATATATCCTTGTGTTAAAGTCTGAATACACCTCCAAGCTCATAATTCAAAGTTAAAACACTTAATCACACTAGGATTGCACCATCATCTATCATTTTTCACTAGTTTTAAACACACCATTGTAAAATAGGAGATTACATGGATTTTTATCCCTCTTTAAAGTATTGGTATATAGGCAATGCTCAACACATGGGGTGTTGAGGGAAAGAAAAATTTTAACTACTGACCCATTTTTACTCCATGATTTCATTTTATCTTCTTATCTAATGATCTAGGATTTCAATAAAATAAATAATTATATAGTGGTCCCCACATCAGATTATAAGTTCCTAGACAATCCAAAGAATAAATAGGTAATTGCAAACATAATCTATAAATATCAGAGCCATGTTATCTACTAGACAAGGCCACCCTATTCAAACAATAGTGCCCCCACTATTATCAAATTATAATGTTATTTTCTATCTATCCTACCATGTCATATTTTGGGTTTGTCCACATCACCATAGTCTCTCTGTTAGTTTCATATTTGGAAACATTATGCATATCAATATTTATCTAATTTTATGTTCCTCTTTTACAGTTTCCATATTTAGTATATCTCTAGATTTAACAAGTACTAAATCAATTTTTAGCATTTATTATTATATATCTATAGCATTCTAATTTTACATAAAATTTATCAATCTAGGTCATCTATTTATGTAGTTTTCCAAAATTTGATAAAACATATTGGTGAACCCATTTTATTTATCGAATTTTGTGAGCTCTAGTCTTGTCCCTAGGGTTTCTTTCTAATTTTTTTCCCTCTTAGGGATAAAAATTCAATTCTAATTTTATTATCAAGGTGGATTGTTTGATAGAATTCATATGTCCCTCATTTATTTTTCTTTTTTTAATATTTGAAAAAATTAAAATGGTTAAGAAATAATTTCATCCTCCTCCTAACACTCAAGGTTGTGATAGATAATTTCCATATAACTAGGTCTATGCTACAAATATCCCAAGAGGTAAGGTATACCATCTTATAGCACCAAAATAAGGTAACCAACATATCCATCCTCAAGCCCCTCCATCTCCCACTTCTCCTCTAGATGGTGTGTGTATGCATATTCAGTCCAAAGTACATATGGTTTGTGCTTGTAAATCCCTTAAGGATTAGATCATCATTATGAGTAAGTTAATAGAAGAGTTACAAAAGTAAACTTAGTATTTCAATTTAAATATCACATCATTGTAAAATAATATTACATATACACAAAATATAAAACATGTTAATGTTAATCATATATTTATGTCTTCATCTAACAATGTTGTGACCAACAAGGTTTCATATCAAAATAAGAAGCTATAATAGAACACATATAAAATAAGTGTTTTAAAAAGTATATACAAGGATAGTAAGATTTTAAGTGAGATTCTAAGGGAAATTATTAAAAACACATTGATAAAACAACCTCATATCCAACCTCTAAAGAGATCAAAATATAATTGTGCATATCATAGAATGCATGGTCATCATACAAACAATTATTTGGTTTTTAAGAAAAAAATACTAAGTATTATTGATAGTGGTGATCCTATCATTGATACATCAATCAAGCAACCCATAATGTAACAAGTGGAAAAATCAAAATTAGTACAAAAAGAACAAAGACAACAAGCATGGATTACAAAGGTTGATTCAAAGCAAGAAAATGTTAAGAAGGAAAATTTAGAGCAATCAAGATTACAAAATGTATGAGATGAAAAAGAATAATTACAAAAGGAATAGTTTCAAAAGTAAGGTTGTAAAAGTTAAAACAAGAAAAAGTGAAATTAATACAAAATAAAACTCAAGATAAGAAGAAAAACATTCTTAAAAGAGGGTTTATATTAAAAGAGTTTTCAAAGAAATAGATGCATAAAAGCTAAAGTTTAAAATGTGGTTGTGAATGGGGAAATTACAAGTCTCTCCTCATATCTAGATTCTTTCACTATCACACTCATATAGATGGCAAATAATTTATAGATGTTGAGTTTATGGACCATCGATAAATTAATTTTTTTCTATATCATTTCTTATATCTCTTAGAAATAAGAATAAACACTTGGATCAAACTAGTGCAGCTAAAACATGTATGATATTAATTAAGTTAAAAGTATTATTTAATTCAAAAGAGTGTTATCTTAATTTTCATGTTATTTTAAATCCAAGTGCATATAATGTTGTACTTGGAGAATCATGGTTAAAATAAATATGAGAAATGATTGATAAAAAAAAGGTTGCATATCATTTTATCATGAAGGAAATGTCACATCCTTTTCCAAATAAGGAAGATATTTAGAGAAAAATTATAAAAAATAAATGATATATTCATCTAGCATACTGTAGATGATATTTATAAATTATATACCACCTTAGTATTGTATACTTGGCAAACTCAAATGTTGGCTATTCTTTTCAGTTCTAGACCTTTCCCACTTTTATAAGTCTCACATCTACTCTATATTATACCCTTTGGCCTATCTCTTTGTTAGACCAATCTTATGCTGATGACCTAGACCTTCTATCTTACCCAATATGCTTAAAATATTCTTATCTTCCACCTCCATAAGTTATGAATTTGTACCTACTTTCATGTTCCTTGGACACTATAATCCTAAATAGACACCTGTATTGACATAGGTGGCCTATTTTGACGTAAGTGTCTAGTTCCCTAAATTTATATAATCTATAAATGAAATGTATCCTAATGGTTAGACTAAGTGTTTTAATGTGTGTTATTTATCCAAAGGGATTAATATAAACATAATACCAACCCTCATTAATACCTCACCTAGAAAATATATAAAATTCATATCAAAGAGCATTTAATTGAGAAAAGCTTACTTATTTATTCCTATTTCCATATTAGTCATAAAAAATGCACATCTACAAGTATGAAGCAATGAAATAAAAGCCTAAAAACCATTTTCCAAGTTATACGCTATGTCACTATTTTACTTAATTTACACATATTACATGATTCACACAAAAGCTAACATGTAAGGGAGAGATACATTAATCTGAGGCCCTCTTAAAAGTATTAGCTACATAGGAAATGCTCATTGATAGAAGGGTATTTGGGGTCAGCTCGACATCATGTGCCCACTAAAACATTTTCCCCCAAGGTCACTATGAAGATGGAGAACTAGGGTTTCTCTTTAAAGTACTGGACACATAAGCAATGCTCATTGATATAGGGGTATTTGGGGTCAGATCAACATCATGTTCCCACTAAAACATTTTCCCCAAGGTCACTATGAGGATGGAGAATTAGGGTTTTCAAATTTCATAAGGAGTGATAATCTAAGACCTGAAGGAAAACCTAAAAGTATCCAGATGATCACATCCTTTTTTGGTAGGTATTATATATAAGATACTTGCATCAAATTTAGATGGTAGCATCAATTCAACCATCCAAGGATGATTCTAGTGTTTGTCGATATAGAGGCACTCAATGAAGAATTTGGTGACTATTCTAAGATCCTCTTCCAATCTACTTTTTATTTTTTCTATATCTAGAACTATGTTAGCATAAAAAAAAATAAGTAATTTGTTTCTTTATCATTTACATATCTAGAATTATTGTACTTATTACTTTAGCCTATCTCAATTTAATAAATTCAACATATGTTATATTTGAGTTTAATAACTAATTGGACTAGTATAGAGATAGTTTATCTCCCTTTTACCTTAGACTATATCTATCCCCTTTAACCCTAGATAACCTCAATATATATTTTTTATGCTTAACATTTGGTGAACCCAATATATAAACTCTAAACCCTAGGTCAATTAGGGTTTTATAATTTTTATGTTGTTGATATCAGATTATTAAAAATTATGTGCAACATGGATGCATCTATCACCCATTTTGGGTTCCAATTTGTGATAGTCACTATGTTTTGATTTATTACTTCCCTTGTCAAAAATATTAAGAAAATTCATAAACATCGCAAGAGGATTTTAAAGTGGAAACAACACTTCATCTCTCTTCAAAATTACTTTTACAATGTTATAGATCCAGTATCTAGATGCCAATGTGCATGCTCTCAACCATTTGTTATACTTAAATTTTATTTGAATGTGTTTTAACCTCTAACAAGTGTAAATATTATGTTTGTTAAATATCTAAGTAAAATAAATCAAGGAAACAATATGCAATAAATAAAACCATTGATTTGTTACAGAATTAATAGCTTTGAATTTAAAAAAAGATAGTAATAAATAGTGCAAGAACCTAGTTGGAAAATAATTGAGATAAATGATCGAAGTGTTATAAATTAAGGTGAAAGATAGTTTGAGTGATACAAATTATACCCCAATATCATAACCCCTCTTAGATAATAGTGCTATAATTAGATAGTAGTGCCATTATTTGAAATATGGTGGTAGTGTCTTGATATTGGCAGTAGTGTCCTCTTCACATGACTATCCCAAGCTTATAGATGCACCTATTTCTAGATTTTTGAGATATATAATTAAATGCATAAGTCATGAAACCCAATAGTTTACCTATTATGATTGATTTTATGATAAAACCATAATCTTCCATGTAGTCAGGGCATATGGTTGATATGAACTGAACGTGTGTTTGCTAGTAGGGTAGGGTGGACATCCTCAACACCCCACTATGATGAGAGTTGTCTACATATCAATACTCCAAGGAGGGATCAAGCCTAATATAGTTCTTCCCACATAAGTGCTAGTGCAAGTGTAAGTGCAAGTGAAACTAGTATGATAGTGGCCTTGAGTGCCTTGAATGTGTTTGAGACTAGAAATCTGGGTAATCTGGGCTAATGAATGCTATATATGGTAGGATGCAAAATTAAGGTTAATAAGGATTGATAAACTTAATTACGCACAACTTATTCTAAGTTTGAATGTGTATTTGTTATCTACTTTACATATAGTGGTTATAAGGCTAAAAGTCATGTATTTATATGCTTGTGCGAGTGATAAAATAGGTCTAAGCTGATCCTAGGAGGTTCTAATTTTTAAAAGATATCTATTTTGGGAAAATAAAGGTAAAGGACATTAACACCATTTTTTGGACACTAGTGCTATGTGGCACTAATGACCTTATTATGGTGCTAGTGTCTAGCTGGTAGAACACTAGGTATGAAGGGTTAGGATCAAGAAATAAGGGTATGGGATTACTTTATAGTTGATTAAGGATGCATATGGTAAACATGAAGGCTAGATAAGTGTGATAATAGGCTCTAGGATAGATCTAGGGATAAGCTAGGGATACGTAGTCTCAAGTAGCACTCTTATCACTCAAATACAACTTTTAAGTGATTATATTTGTCCCCTATTCTATGAATTCAACAAAGAAAAATGACAAGGATAAAGGAAAAATAAGTGTACCAAGACTTACCCAAGAGATGAAGCCTATGAAGCTAAGTCTAAGTATGTGAAGCATGCTCTAATGCATGTCCTTCAAGTGAAACCTGAATAAATTAGTCCTTAATATATATCAAAATCAAATACTAAACTAAATTAAGAAGTAAAACTAAGTAAAAATAGGTAAATAGATAAGAGAAAGGAAAGGAATGAATACACCTCACTAGGTACATGAACTAATGCATAAAAATTGTGAAAACCTATGTGTGTGCAGGGATATATAAGTTGAAATCCTTTAATAAATTAGGACTTTCAAGAGTTGGAGCTTAGGCAATGGCTTGTTTAATCTCTTCAAAACTTTACTTCCTTTTTCTAGTCCAAGAGAACACTTCATCCTTACTTAGCATAGATGTTAGAGGCTTGATTAAACTATAATAATTAGGGATGAGCCTCCTTATGAAATTAATTTTCATAAAGAAACTTTAAAAACCTTTCTTATGTTTAGGCAAAGCTAATGCCAATATTGCACTCACCCTTTTAGGATCTATGGATAGGCCCTTCTTGGAGACAATGTGTCCTAAAAGTTTACCTTCATAGACAAAAAACACACACTTCTCTATGTTAAGAGAGATTATAAACTCTCTACATCTCTCAAAAATCTACCTAAGGTGATTTAATTGATCCTTTACATCCTTATAAAAAACTATGACATCATCAAGATACACCAACATAATGTCATTTATTAATCCTTAAAAATCCATATCCATTGAAAATTGAATTGTAGCTCTAGCATTAGATAATCCAAAAGGCATTTTACTATAAGCATATGCACCCCATTTAGTAGATAGAATATAATATGTACGTGAGTAAATTTTTATTACTCACCATAGAAAACTGTAAGTAGGTTAATATGGGTTATTTAGGTTAGTCAATCTTGAATGTCATTTAAATTTGGTACATTGTAACTCCTGTGTAATATTTGGGATTTTTTTTTTTTTTGCATTGGTTTTATCCTTCCTATTAGATAGGAACTATTATGATCTCATTTTCATGTATAAATATGAATTTATATAATGTTTTTCATGTTGGAATAAATTTATTTTTATTGTTACACTAGAATATATACTTATAAGGTTTCTCAAGATAAAGTATCCATTAAAAAGTGACCTATACTATGTATATTGTGTATAAAATATGTCACAAATTTGAAAACCTTTGTGTCAAATTTGTAAAATAAGTGCCAAATACATAAAATTTTGACCCAAGTGTATATCTAAATCATGTAAATTATATCAAACTATGCCAATTATGTGTATGTGGATCCATGTATCTATGACATGCCCCCACTGATCTTCCCCTCCTTTTGAGGTGAGGTGGAATGCAATCTAGTATCCACCTTATCTCAAAAGGATAAGATAACCATTCCATGTTTGTATCAATCATGTACTAATGAATCATATAATGGTATCATGTATATGTAGATATCTCAATAAATATCATAGTATAAAAACATAATAAGACATAATATATATGATATGGATCATGGAAATGGATAGACGTAATAATCACAAGCTCATAAAAAATCAAACACACACACAATAACATTCAATGTAATGCAAAATGGGTTTAGGGAGATCATAATAAAGGGGCATGTTCAAGTGTCACACACTCAAGTGGAGGACATGTTTAAATATATGCACACAAAATACACAACACTTAGGGAAATGTCTAACATCTATATCTTCATGTATCAAATATCTAGTGTATGCCTATATCACACTCAAGTAACCTTGAAACATATGTGTATATATAAAGGAAATGATATGATATCTACTAACATAAATTAAAACAAAATATATGAAAAAGTTAGTAAACATGTACATGCTAAATATTTTTATATTTTTGATTTATTATAATGTTTTTATATTTGATATTAAAGTGTTTAAAAATTCACAAGTTATCTAATGATCACAAGATGAGGACAAAAATCACTACAAAGTGGTAGATGAATATTTTTTTAAAACAAAATGTGTCATATGTGTGCATATAAAAATGAGAAAGTGTATCATGTTCTTTTTTTAATATTGCACTTGTTATCTTTGATTTATAGATATTTTTATTTTTGTGGTCTTGTTATAAATATGTTCACTCTTTTGACATGTGAATGAACTTGTCTTCATGTTCAAATGTAATGCTATCTTTATTTATATCAATAATTGATCTTAGTAAGTGTAACCAAGATTTTCAAACCATAACATTGTATGCACTTGGATTATAAATAATATTAAATTTAAGAGAACACTCTTTTAAATAAAATGAAACTCTTAATTTAATTTATCCCATACATGTTGTGATTGCATTAATTTTATCTAGTTGGTGATACTTATTTTCAAGAGATCTAAGAAATGACATGGGATAAAAATTTATATCTTGATAGTACATAAACTTGATATTTGTAAGTTGTTTTCCATCTATGTGAGTTTATAGTTAAAGTCTCTTCATATGAGGAAATACTTTTAATTTAACCCTTTTAAGCCACATATGAAACTTTAATTTTTTTAAGTGTTTCTTGCTTTTTGATCTCTTTAGTTAGAAATCCTATTTGAACCATTTTTTTTGCTTACCTTGAGATTTGATTTGTTGATTTCTATTTTTTTAATATTTATTTTACAATGCATTGTTTTTTTAATTGTTCATTTTCATGTTGTGTTTTTTTTAATTTTTATTTTTCATCTTGATATTTTTTGTAACATTGCTTGCTCTAACTTTGCCTTTTGAATATTTTCTTGCTCTAATTGTGCCTTTTAAATATTTTATTTCTCTATTTTTTAAAATTTTAATTGGTTTTGCTTTGAATTATACTTTGGTATCCATATTTTCTCTTTTTACACTTGTGTTTTAGGAGATGCACTCATAATGTGAGTGGGTTGTTTTATTGATATATCAATAATAGGATCACAACTATCAATTATATTTTGTATTTTGTTATTCAAAGCCAAACATTAATCTGTATGATGCTCATGCATTATATGATATGCACAATAGTATATTGATCTCCTTAGAAGATGTAGAGGGGGTAGTTTTATCAACTTATTTCTAAGCATCTCCCTTAGAATCTCACTTAAAATTATCCATTTTTTTTCACTTTTTGATTCACTAGTTGTAAATGTACTTTATTATGGTGTCTTGTTAGGCATAACATTACTAGATGAAGATTCAAACAAATGATTGACACTAGAATATTCTATATTATTTATGTGTGACCTAATTTTCCAATGATGTGATATTTTAACTAAAATACTAATTTTTATTTTTTAACTCTTATATTAGCCTAATAAATATTATGATCTGATCCTTGAGGGATTCAAAATCATAAACCCTAGGTACTTAGGATTGAATATGCATAAACACTCTATATAGATCAAATGTGTGAAGTGGAGTGGGTTGAGAAAGGATATGTTGGTTACCTTCATTTATTAATATATAATGGAATACCTTATGCCTTGAAGTAGTGATAAGATGGACCACTAAATCCAAGATAAGCTATGAGTGAATAATGGGAGTGGGATGGTAGCTATCATCCTCAGTAGGGTTAAGATGAAGAAAATGTTACTTTTCATACATTTTAAATATTTCAAATACTAAGATGAGAATTCTAAAAGAGAGACATGAATTCTAGCAAATACTCTAACATGATCAGGAATAAAAATTAAATTTGAAACCCTAGAAGGTTAAAAACCGTAGATCAAGCTAAATTTGTGCAAGAAGACTCAAAGGTTAGGTTCACCAAATGTTTTACCATTTTTGTAATTGAGGGTTAGAAGAGAATATCCTAATCAAATAAATAGATAACTTATTCTAAAATAATGTTAATTAAATAATTCAAATTCATAATATTATGATACAATGTTGAATTAAGAAAGTATGATAAATATATAAAGTGAAATGCCACACAATAATTTTAATATAGATACATAAATATAAAATAATAATTAGATTATTTAATGATGTAAATGTAGATATATCAAATGTAGGTACATGAGAAGATAAGATGATGTTCCATATCGATTCATTAGATTTTGAATACTTACTCTTTGTCAACTTAAATGCTACCATTGACATTTCTATCTTAAAATTGATGCTTCTATTCGATATGAAATACACATCCTTTTTTAAAGTGAAAAGTTTCACCTATTAGGGTTAAATTTCACCTTGAAAATTATCTATTTGGACCATGTGCACAACTTATAAATATCAATATTTTGATTGAAAGCCTAAGTCCTCCAACCTGAGCATGTCACCTTAAAAAATGGGGGCTAGTGGGCTCAAGTGAAGATGAGGTAACCTCAAAGACCCATATGTTAGTGAGAGATACCTATATAACTAATACTATGAAGAGTGACTTAGATTGATGTAGTTTTCCCCTTGTGTGGGATTGTGTGTGAACATATAACATGTTATATACAAGTGCATGTAGTGATCTAGCTTATAACTTGACAAATACTACTCATGGGATACTATTTGAATGCTTCAAATATATATGAAGATTGCTCCTATGATTAATTAAGAATTAGGAAAGAATAAAGAAATATAAATCAGTTGTGTAAATGATTAAATGAGCTTGATAGGTGTTTTCTTGGTAATTTTTAGATGATAATGAATGAAATTTTATTTGTATTTATACCAAACCTTTTAAAATGATATCAGGGGAGGGTAAATTAATAAAAATAGGATGACCCATACATGTCAAAATATTTGTAGATTTGACCATTTTTAAGGTTCAGACACTAGCATGAGCTCTGGGACACTAATTTCAACACTATTATCCTAGTCTAGATGGTAATGTCCAAGAGGATACAAAGTTGTTAAAGATGTGTAACTACTAGAGTAGGATGTAAATTAGGTTTTATGTAGATTATAGACTATGGGTGATTTGGGTAATCATAATATTAGGGTCTCACTATAGGATACAAATCTAGGCATAGTGAAATGGTGAGCATGGGCCTTTTGGAAGCAAGAATGTCATGAACTGAAGGGTTGAACCATGAGTGATATTTGTGAAGTGTAAAAGAATAGTTTATCATATATAATCAGATTTTAGTATCCACAAGTTTATAGATAATTTTTTTTCTTTAAATTTAGAGTTAGTTCCATCCATAAAATTTTTAGATGCCACATCTACAAAATAACAAAATAATATCTAATTATATGGCAAGATCCAAACACTCCAAGGTTACCTTTAAATACTCCATCAAAGTTAAGCTTGAAGAGACCTAGATTGGGAGGAACCTAATATAAGTGTTCCTCCCTACACCTGCCTATTACATAAACCATTGGCCCATTAATGAGGGGAAATTTGAGAAGGATCCATATTGGCTTGATCATCAAGTCAAAATTAGAAATAAAGCCATTTGATCTTGTCATATGAAAGGAGATCACTTAGGACCTAACCACTTATGATTGACTGAGGACTTCCTCGAGCTAACACACCTTTCCTTAAAAAATGTCAATATTACACTCCTTCCATATTTTTGAGATCAATATTTCAAGGCTCAATTTATGAAGACCATAAAAACATGCTTGGATAAGCCTATGTACCAAGAATAAAAGGCATGTAAAAGAGTAGAAGGCCTTACTCATTTCTAGAAAAAATTATCACAAAACCAATCCCAACATTTGATATAAAATGTGCAATTGAAAATAAGATGATCCATTATTTCCACATCATTTAGACACAAATAAAACCTATATGGACCTTCAAACCCCATTTTGACTCATTTTGTCTAGTGTGAGGATGTGACCTTGAGTGGTCCACCAAGTGAAATCTTTAATTTTTGAAATACCAACATTAATTCAACACAACAAATTTGACCATTCAAAAGAGGGATCAAATAATTATACCATATTATATCCCAAAGATATTGTATACATCCCTAACTTAGCTCCCATAATTTAATAGAATCTTCTATTGGTATATTTATTTTTTCTAGCGTGCTTATCTGCAAAGCCTTCTAATTAGAAGGAATGTGAGTGTTATCCAAGTCTTTCCATTTATAGAGCCATAAGACCACATTTGTCCCTAGTTAGAAATAATAATTACCTTCCTAGTTTGAGTGATCAAAAGGATGACCCTTTATTATTCCATCTCTCTATAGTCCCTTAAAGGCTTATGCCCATTCTAAGAATCATTTCAAAAATATGTCAGAGCCCCATTATTGGTTTCCCATGAGATATGATTTTTTATTATTTAACAACATTTTAACATTAAATTACACACATGGTAGACCTATGGAGAGGAAACAAAAGTAAAAATGAGCATTGGAATTACATTTCTAAAATATTCCCTTTATAGTAGTCTACTTCACAAAACCTATGGATGATAATACATTCACTAAATTAATTTGTTTCTTAATACTAGGTTATAAACACTCAAATTTTGAATTCCTACTCCCCTTGCTTGTTAGGAAGGCAAAGTTTCTCCCAGTTAGTCAAATAAATTTTCTTCTTGTCTTCATACCCTTTCTTGATAAAATACTTCATGATCATACTCATACTATTAAGCACTTTAATCAGTGGATGAAGGATAGATAAAATATACATGGAAGGGAAATCAAAACCAATTTTTATCATTTTTAGTAAAATAACCAAAGACAACCATTAGTACTTCCAAGAGCTTAATATGAATGTAAAGGTGTTGGGTAGATTATCCCAAAGAGAGTCCTTACATATCCCAAAAAATAACATATACCAAGTTACCTCCCAAGTAAATTTCTAATTCAAAAATATGGAAGATATATAATTATACCTATGTTTGCCCAAAAGTATTTACAAATAAAATTTCTTATTTATCCTTATTTTTAATCTACCCAAAAGCTTCAGAGTATTCATCCATAATACTTTTGAAGTGTACTACCTCTCTTTCTATTTCTAAACCAAAACTAAAGGTATGATCCATAGATTGATCATGCATGAATTTTTTCATGCCTTTAACCATTTCAATCCCTTTGATATATCCCCCTTAATAAGATTTTTTGATGGCCCTTCCCAAAATATCAACCATTTGAATGTAGATAAAAGGTGACAAAGGGTACCCTTGATGCAGACCTTTATATCTTTCAAACAATCCTCCTAGGCAACCATTCATAAGGAATGAAAAGAGAGGGATAAAAATTAAACTTAAAATATAAGCATACAAGTCTTTCTCAAACACATTATTTTACAAAATATTCATTATAAATATCCAATCCACCATGTCACAAGACTTACTAATGTCTAATTTTGTAAACATACATTTTTTGTGATTTGTGAGAAGAGAATGGATGATTTCATAAGTGATGATTACTCCTTCATGTATGTTTCATCAAAGGACAAAATTTCCTTGGTAATATAAACCATCCAAAATTCCTTTTAAGTGAAAGAAAATGGCTTTGGAAATTATCTTATAAATTATGTTGCAAAGGGAGATGGGCTTCAAGTCACCAAAATAAGACTATTTCTCCCCATTTGGAATTAAAGAGATGAAGGTAAAATTCAAGTTTAATGCCACCCTCCTTTTATTCCTTGATTACTCTACCATATTGACTACATTAGGTCCAAAAATGTCCCCAAAATGTTGAAAAATAGCTATTGGGAAACAATCAAGGATAAAAGCTTTATCTTTATGTATAAAAATCACTACTCTTATAATTACATCATTCAAAAAGGGGGTCATTAACATATTTTTAAGTTGGTCCATTACTAAATTTAGAATATATCTAAAGAGAGACTCTTGAGATCTAAGATTAGAGGCTTCCTTAGTTTTTAAGAGTGATTCAAAGAATACAACTACTTCTAATCTAATTTTAGAGTTTAGTTATAATAACTTGCCATATATTACTTTGATTGAAGGGTTATGTGAAACTTATTCTGGACTGAGTTGAGTTATGAAATAAACTAGAGTTTTTGTCCCCTTATTTGATCCAATCTCCCTAGGTTTTTTTCTTCTAGAATATTTCTTCCCTTTTATGTATTTCTTCAAACTCTGAATAAGAATTCTATTTATTTTAGGTATACATTGGCATCCCTACCCATAATGAATACTTACCCAATAAATTCTACTAAATCTACCTTAGTCTTTGATATTTATTTTAAAATACTTTTGAAATGTTCCCTGTTCCATTGACAAAGATAGTGCTTGATATCGTTTAATTTTTTTTCCATGACATAAATCTTAGTACCTTTAAAATTTAGCCTAGTATTCCACAAATCAATCATATAATGTGATAGTAGTGGATCCTTTAGCCATATTAATTCAAAATTCAAAGGAATTTTTTTTGGAGCCTTGTCTAGAGTTACCACCCATTACACCAGGGCATGATTTAAACTAGAAATTGGAAAATATATGATTTCATAAATATAGTCTTTATTTAACCAAGAAATAATTAGTATAAATTTATCTTATAATTTAGTAATGTTATTGAACCATAATCTCCTATTAGTCCAAGATAAAAATCCCTTTTTTGGGTACTACATTTGATAGACCCTTGGAAGAGACAAAATTTAAAAAATATAAATGAGATTGAAAAGTGTTAAAAATCCCACCTTTTTTATATCTAAGATACATAGGATCACATTAAATTTTCCATTGAAAATAATTATCTCACCCAAAATGGATGTTAGATGAATAAAGATATCCTCCAAACACCACTTCTTTAGAGACAAACTATTGGGACCATATATATTATAAATGGAAAAAGTAATGTTAGAGGAAAAGTCTGTGAATTTACATAATTTCCATCCAATCCATTTTACAATGACTTAAACCAAGACTTTGATGGATAATGAATTACTTCCAAGCCACCTAATACACCCTAATATGGCACACAATTAAACTTCAGATTAAACCATATTTTTTGCATAAGTACCTTAGCTGATTCTTCATCTAAATTTATTTCTTACATTATTATAATATCAATCATGTTAGATAATAGTTGATGATTAACTAATCATCTCTTTTTAGTGGAATTTAGGACCCTAAAATTCCAAGGAATGACCTTCATTACACTAAATAGGGGTCTTTTAGCCCCACTTTTTAACATCATAAAAGTCTATTACAATATTTTGTTTACCTTAGATAATTATTCTCCCATCATATCCTTTGTAGATTTACACCCAATATTTTTTTTCCATAGTTTGGATTTTAAATAATACTCTCAAATTGAGATATGGTGATAATCTCTCTAAAATTCAACTCTTCTTCGTATTAACTCCTAAAAAGTTCCATCCCACCTAAATTTGAGGCCACTTCATCTTCATTTTTGGTTTCAAGGTTGATCCCTCCCCCACCTTTCAGAGTGAGGGGATAAGTATTCACTTGTGAGTGAATGAAAAATACTGTTAAATTTATTGGTCTATATGAGTTTAAAAAGACTTGAGAAAAGAATTTGATGATAGCTTATTCTTATATTTAAGTAACTTTTAAAGGTAAGAGTGTGAAAGATATTCAAACCTAGAATGTTAGATCATTTTAGAAGTTCTTATTTCTTATCAATGAAAATTCCATTTGTTCTTAGAAAAACCTTAAAAGGAGACACCTTCTTGATTTTCCAATCTTTCTTAATTTTATTTTGACCTATGATGGGGGATTCCTTATAAGACAAGGGACACCCAATCCTTGAATGGCCTATTTTTTGGCATCTATAACATTTTAAGGGGATTTTATCCAAATACATTTTTTTTCTTCTATAATTTTCCTTATTTTATTATTTATTATCTCTAAAAATCCCCAAATTCAAATCCACATACATATACAATCTCATGTATAAGGCAAAACATCTCTTATTTTTAGCCAAAACAAAATTTAGGAAGCCATCTAGCTTATCCCCAACTTATTTTCAAATGATTTTACCCTAGTACTCAACTGGTAGGACATATAGCTAGACCCAAATTAGATAACATCCAAGATGACAATAAAAAGTGTTGAAATTTGGGCTCCACCTTTACAATCATAGCCCTGCATCATTCATTGGCCAAGGTCCTCTAGAAATAATTTCTTCTTTCTTCACAAAATTAGGGCAGTTGTCTAAAAATAAAATTTCAATATAAATTTGATTTCAATATCATCCACCCACTTCTCAATAACCCATGACCTCACTGAACTAATTGCTAGCCATTTTTTGGTAAACTTTACAATGAGGATTTTTTTCCCTAGAGCCCTAATAGTTGACTCAAATTTAAACCCAACCACCCTTGAATCCTTTATAAAATCCCTAGGCCATTAGTATATTTTACCACATATTTATTTTTTTTCTATATTTTTTATTCATCCTAAAAATACTATATTCACAGTTATTTCCATATAATTTATTTCACCTGTAGGGTTAGATGGAAGAGAATGCAAAATATAGGAATACATATGTGAAACCCACTTATCTCTACCCTTTTACATACCTAGAATGTTTCATTTCTTGCTAGTAATAGAATCCATTCTTATATTTGAGAACTCCCACTCCTCATTTTCCTAATCTACCTATGCACTCTAAAATTTTCTTATGCACTCCTCCATGATGACCTTGGTTTTTATCCAAACTCCTTTCCTCACATTTAGTTTCATATTTTTTGATAATTTTACTCCCACCATATCATTCCTTCATGGATTTTTTGGTAATTAAAAATAAAGGAGCATTGATAAAGTCATCATCGATAAATTCATGCTCATCAATTATGGTCGTAGGTGTTTATACTTGTGTATCCTTAAGTCTATTAATTAGAACATATATAAGACATTCCTCATTATATTTGAATCATAATATGTCAAGGGAGGATGCATATTTCAAGTCAATTGAACCTTAGAATTAGTCTTGTTCTCCTTTGTTGTATGATTTAGAAAAGGATATGAAAATATTTTAGGCTTTGAATTCTAACCAGGTTGTGACACTAGATTAATTATATGTGTATTAACATTATTGATAAAAAATAATATTACTCCAAATTAATTCATGTATTTTATGTTTCTATCCATATAATATGTTACTAGAATGTCCAACTCACCTATGACAATCACAATAGGCATTACTATCGAATATATTGGGTTAAACCTTTATTATATAAACCTAGTTAGGTGGAGGGAGAGATATTATGTTTCACTAAGTAAATTATGTAATATATTATGAGGAGAATTGGATAACTATTTAAACCTTCTTATTTTAGGAGTTGAAGGGACCAACATATTAGTACATTTTAAAACTATTTTAATTTTCACCTTAGCCTCATTTTAGTATCATTTACCTATGATTTGAAAGATGGTTTATTTTGAAACTTTTCACCAAAAGATGTTTGAGGATTGGATGCATATTTTGGATTGTTTATGGAAAGGATCTTGGATTCATGGTCTTTGATCGTATGTCAAAAGTCATCAAAAAATTAAAATCACTTAAGCATTTGACTAATATAAATGGGTGGAGTCAATAAATTAACCTTGAATGACCTCTTAGAACCTTTTCTATTAACCCCCTTTAACCAATCATAAGTACATAAAATTTATTTTTCTACTCTTTTTTGTCATATAGTACTAAATGAATATGATATGCATATATTTGATGTTTTTATGATTAAAATTGTTATGTTATGAATATGATTACATCATGTACTATCATTACTATTTTGGATTTATTACTAATTTAGTGTGTATAAATACTAAGGATGAGTTATGTAGTAATAATCAATAGCCAACTCATATCAACTGGACAAGCCAACCCATAGTAATTACGTATCCAACCTATAGTAATGGCATACTATTATTCTAACCTGTTGTAATTACATAAACAAATGTTGAAACCCATAGTGGTAACCATGATAACTATTTTACTATGAAGTAGAAAATTAGGGGTCAACTATAACATTTACCATTACACCCTACTAAAACTATAATGGTTAAAAATCCATAAAAGCTAGATCCTAAAATCTAGGAAAAATTAGATCACTACCTAAATGTGTCATCAATAACATTTAATTAGTGGATTATGCTTCCAAACCATGGAACTTATACAATAGAGTGTTATAAATATTGTTATTTATTGCTACCTAATTATTAGCTATAAACATATCATTTAAAATGTGTAGGTTGTGTTGATGTGGGTTTTATGCACACCAAGGGTTCTTATAAGGTCTCTAACATTTGAGGATCAATTAAAGATTAATTATAAAGCACAAGTTATGGGTCTCTACTTTATAAATAACCATGTAGTGGAATAAAAATGAGAATAATGGTTATTTAACTTAGACGGTTCAAATATAATTGATGTCTAACTCTAAATAAAAGTTATACTTGAGGTGTATGGGTGGATCTAAGATAAGGTGAATAAGTCAAAAAAATATAAAAAGGAAGGGAAGAGTAAGGAAAAAAATAATGGTTCCTATGATCCTATTGAATATTAAACCCTTCCAATCCAACTTATTATACTAGGGCAAGCACATGTCATGAACCAATATCTATTGTGCATTAGCTAAAAGCATATAACACAAATAAACATAGTGAGGAGTCTAAGAAAATAATTATAAAAAGATTAAATGACTATAATCAATAATGTTATTGGTACCAGATTAATATGAATATCCAATGTCATTGATAAATTACAAGTATGATCTATAACCTTTAATGCCCAAAATTCATGCTCTAAAATATCTTATTTTTGAAAAAAAACAAAAGTTTACTATTTACGATGATTTTATTAAGATTAATTGCTAATAGGTTTAACTTAAATTAGCTAGTTCATCATGGATTAATTGAAAGGCA